>LD354824.1:0-17147 GCA_001465055.1 Ptychodera flava
CATAATGACATGCTACCCATCCAAATTTAACAATACTATATGGTCGGAGACTGCTTATTAGGTGAGCTTTTATATCTATATATTATTACATGGGCTCAGGTAAGCCAAACTTTCTGTTAGAGAGGGGGTTACTCAAAGTTATCATGGTTGGCTGGGGTGCGACTCAAAATTTTGGAGTTTCTAATGTAATTCCTCCGACCCCCAAATCGTAAATAATGACGGCTCCCTAAACAGCTGTGAACGCCTGAGTCAGAACGATCGGGACCAGTATACGCACTGCTGTATCTCAGCGAAAATTTAGAAAAAAACAATGGAGCTACTGCTAAGAAATTTACAGACTCTTGGCTCTTGATGCATCAGTTACTGAGCTTTTATACTGGTAAAAAGGCATTCTGAATACAGCGGTAAATTTCCTCCCAAACGAGAAAGGATAACACGCGGGCATTCTTCAATGGACGCTGTCAATTTTACCTTGCTGCAGGCCCAACACCGATCTCGGCCCGGCCCCGCTGCACTTGTACAGTCTACTATCTCCATGTAGTACAGCCTTACAGGTCTAGTAGCTGGCCAAACACACAAAAAACAACGTCGAAGTGTAAATTCCGTAGGTCAGAACCGTTGATCATAAATTTTCAGAACCAGTGATGTTTAAAAGTTTTGTATTGATCACAGGTTTTAATGTGAATGACTTTCTCATCGAGCTGCGTCTATAATTGTTCCGGGCATTGTCCATGCAAATTTGGGGCCTGCCTTAGCTCCCTCCGATCGTCTGTAGACTACAGCCTGAGCAAATTGCACAGTTGTGAAAGTCAGATATGTATCATGAATTTTATACAAAAATATAAACAACAGAATCAAACCAAGAGGTTAGTTTGCTGTCGGGCCGGGTGCGCAGGGGACGACTTTGCAGTGAGGCCGGGATCTCTCTTGTGTTCGAACTTCCATCGCATCGCAGCTAGCCGATACTTGTTGCACCACTGTAGTCCTTGTGAGGATTAGATACCCGTTACGTTCGATATTATTTTGAAATACTTTTAAATTTAATAAGTAAGACTTTTGTACTGCATTGAAGATATAATTTTTCCTTTCTGAGCGTTTTCAATTACGCCGTACGGCAACGATATGCAAAGTTGATAGGCTGTGTTGCCTGCAGCGTAGCCTGGCCGTACACAAAGCTTCGTTTGAGTAGACGGAGCAGAATCAGTCCTGTCATTTATTTTCAACGAAATTTTCATTACACTCCATAATGGAAGAAACGACTAGTTCAATGATTACAATGGTGAAGTGTTGAATTTTTATTCATATATGTTTTTCTCTCTCAATCCATTCAGCAAACTTGATCTCCGTACCATCGATCACAGCATGAAGCTTACAATCGACTGCCTCCGTCTTTAGTTTAGCTGTTCAAGACGTTTGTTCAAGGCTCATTATAGTCGGAACAATCTGTAAACACTTACATATTTATATCTTTCCGGTATTTCACCCAACTTTCGCGCGTTTTTTAGCTGAGTCTCCAGTTTCGATGGACCAGACCTTTTCGAAGAGCGTATGGTTTCTACGGCGCCACAGTAAAACTTGCGTAGATGTGGTTGAGCATGCGCGGTGGTGTGATTACGTTTCGTTTCGTGTGTCAACAAAGCTGACTTCTGGTCCGGACAAGAAGTCATTTTTCACTCCTTTTACTGTTAATCGCGAGGCGGGCTGGGCATGAAAACCATGCGATTCAGTATTAATTATGGTCTACTTTCACATACTGAGGATGTCATTTTAATCAAAAATATGAAAAAAATTGTTAACAGTTACAAATACTGGGCCTTTAAGACAACGAGGTTGAAAAGCAGATTGTACGAGTGTTGTAAATTGAGATGGCTTCATGGTTTATGTCACGAGAGAGAGAGAGAGAGAGAGAGAGAGAGAGAGAGGGGGGGGAGAGAGAGAGAGTAGGAGAGAAATATGACAAACAACGCTACACGACAATGCACCTTATTAAATGAAGAGTTGTGGGAAACTTCTAGTAATACAATTCGTAGTGAACTGTTGTGGTTCTTAGTGGTTGCAAGCATAAGAAGTCAAAATCTGTGGCGTTATTTAGTCTTAGATCAGGGAAGTAAAAATTGTATGATAAAAAGATGAACAAATTTATTATTGAGGGAAATTGACACACGAGTTAAACGAAGCTACAACAATATCGGATATGTCACAGGGGAAAGTTTACTTGAATTGTCGTTATTTTATCTTTCGTTGATATTTAGGGTTATTATTATAACCCAATATTGCCTGTGCCTGTGTCGTATCAGCATGAGTGTCATCTGTGCTACATACTCGACTTTGTATAGTGTCTGACACAGCGCAAACGACACTCATACTGATACGTCACAGCAATATTGGGTAACCGATTTATCATATATCCATGCCAAGAGTTGTCCGAATAATACAAAAAACTTACATTTAGGGGCTTTACTTTTATTCTGCCTTTGGTATAAATATGGACATAAAGTGATACTGGCCTAATTCATAAAAAATGACGTTTTCGTCACGGGCGAAAAAATCCTCTATGTCTAAGAAAAGATACCGCTATTCGAAAATAGTTGCATCTGGAGAATTTTTCATGGATCAAAATATTATTGAAATCGTTACTGATGAAAAAGTTACAATTATTTAAATCTCTTTCGATTTCGAAGGCACTTTAATCGTCGTAGGGGCGGAGAGCGGCGGCCATTTGGTTTGTTTACACTGACAGTGGCCGTGTCAACGTTTGTAGGGCGTTTGACACTGTTGTCAACGCACGTGCTCAATACGTGTTCGGAGGTACAACGTGCCGGAACTTGTCTAAAATAATTCAAGATTTGAACGGAATAACTGCGGGATATCATTACAAACAGAATAGAGCTATATGGGCATGGGTATATGATAAATGTATTTTATCGTTAAAATGTTACAGGTAGTGTCCCAGTATGCTCAGTCGATCTGAGTTACATTCCGACGGAGGGAGACAATGTTACATTGACTTGCAGCATCGACTTAAACCAGTATGCACCGGGTGAACTTGTCTGGTTTAGAAATGGAATTGAAATTCACAGAAAAAAGGGACGACAAAGTACGGTGACTATACAATTGGATAAATCAGATCACGGAGCAACATATGACTGTGGACTTCAACATTTCACTTTGCCGTCTTGGAAATGGTCAAACCTCACTTGCCTGGAGAAAATCGTTATGGAGGTAAAATGTAAGTATGTTTTATCGTTATGTAGTTACTGCAGAGGGCGTTACAATACTGTCCTCAAGTGGCTATTAATGACATTAATGAAGTAATAAATATAATAATCACTGCTAAATTACTTAAAATATTAGGTGTAATTCATAAAAAAAAATCAAGCCCACGTAGCATTCGATACACATCGAAACCTTCCAAATAAAGTCGCTCTTTTATAAAATATGTTTAGCGAACTATGATGGTCCACCAATTTCAATCTCCTCACGGGTCTCGAATCTTCATCAGTTTGCCTTTTATTTATTGCTTGCAGACACAGCTGGTTATATTAAAGCAAATAAAACAACGTTTGAAGTTCCGGTTGGGGACGTTATGAACTTAAATTGCACGGCGGACGGTTTTCCGACACCAAACATAAGCTGGTTTGACAGCGATGGTGACGTCATTCCTGGCAATGAAGTAAACCAAAACATAAAAATACATAATCACGACGAGACGAGAGTTACGAGTAGATTAAATATCACCGTTGTCGATGAGTCGTACCACGGAATATACAGATGTGAGGCATTCAACGGAATAACATCGAGTGTTAATCAGACTTTCAAGATAGTGAAACAAGGTAAGTATTCATACTTTCACTGATTTTCTTAGGTTCTACGAAGTAAACTCACTGATATTCGGGGGGTAGGATATATATAACCAAAAATATACGCTATTTATCTTTGTGATATTTTTTGGAGGACATTTATTATATGATTTCGTATAACTCAAAATAACAGGAAGGTGTATGAGATTTGATTCATTATGATAAACTAAAACGATTATTCTTACCAGGAAACTCTTAACATAACCATAGTTGCTAAAAAATCTTTGTTTTGGCCACTTCATTACAGATAAAACTGTTAAATGTATAAGGTCAAGTGGCGAAGATTTTGATAAAATATACTATTTACTTTGAATGGCTTTCACTCGTAACGTCTTTATTTGTGTTTGAACAATTGCAGCAACTCATTTTAGTTTAACAATGGAAACGCTTTGAGGCTAAGACTACTTTTTTATTTTGATATCAGTCGCCAAGTACATACAGTCTTACGCTATGAAAGCGATTTCATTAGCAAAGTACATACATATATATTACATACATTATTTAAGACCATATAAGGGTGATTGACAAATTAAAAAAAGAAATGAATTTCGGGTCTTCATCCTGCAGTGACGTCACGACGTCATCGATTATTACGCCTAATATTATCGGCATTGGGTCCATTACAGAACAAACATGAATTTGTCATTAAATAATATTGTACGGCTAAGATCTGCTGATCCGAGGAACTAGCTTAGCTCTGCAATCGAGGGAGAGGGAGTGGGGGAAAGGGAGATTTCTCAATTAAGACGGATGGAATATTCAGTGACACGTGATTCGCGTTTTATTCTTACTTTCTGGTAGCAACATGTTGAACTTCTTACTTGCCATAAATATACTCGAAATACAGTCGTCGTTGTAATCGCAGTCACTGTCGCCGCTGTTCTACTTACAGCCGCCGCGACATTCTTAGTGGTATGCTTCTGCAGGAGACGTTCGAAGAAATTACACCATATCAAAGGTAATCTTGCCTTTTAAGCTGACTGATACTGTAAAAGATGGACAAATTTACGTTAGGCTGGTACATGTCTATAATTTGACGAAAGTCTCTTTTGTGATCTTAGAACATCCGTACGGAGTGTAGGGGCATAACGTTTCTTAAGTACCTCTATTGAATGAAAGGGGAAGACAACAAATATAATCGCAAATTTCTTCGGAGAAAATTGATGAAACATCATAATTTCAATCATACTAAAATGACCATGATTGCAAATAAAATCATATGATAATTAATTGAGATAGACTCGTATGTTGTATCGAAGTTATTTGATGATAACAGTCCTGTTTTTTATTGATTTCTCCAAAAGGCAACACTTATAAGAGGTAAGCAGATATTTTAATTCCCGGCCAGAAAACGTAGAATGTTTCTTTACGAAACGAGAATCATTATTAAAAAATATATATTTAGTATGATGAATATACGCTTCAATGAATGAATGAATGAATGAATGAATGAATGAATGAATGAATGAATGAATGAATGAATGAATGAATGAATGAATGAATGAATGTAAGGATGGATGTATGGATGAACGGATTAATGAATGAATGGCTGATTGGACTAGTGAGCGACTGAATGAATGATTGAATGAATGAATGAATGAATGATTGAATGAATGAATGAAAAGATGAAGGAATGAATGAATGAATGAATGAATGAATGAATGAATGAATGAATGAATGAATGAATGAATGAATGAATGAATGAATGAATGAATGAATGAATGAATGAATGAAATTTATAAGGTGCTATTACCTCTCCTATATACCTATACAGAAATGTTTTTTTCTCTTTCAAGTTCTGGTGCTGCAAATGATATGACAGGACATTTGACGCAACTTGACGCCGGTAATAGACTTGACTCAGAAACATTGCCTCCAAAGCGTGACGTAAATCTATATCAAGGTAAGACAAATGTTTTCATGATATTTTCGTGAAACGATACCAATTATAGTGGTTCGAACTATCCGGTGGTGGGAAACGTTATACTTGTGCTTCTGGGAAAAATAAGCGGTAAGAAAACAAAATAACAAGACAAGGATTAAAACCAGAAGTTTGGTTATTTAGTCATACAGTAAAGTAGCAAGTACAATAACGGAAGACGGTATTATGTGTGTCTATGACTTGATATAGTGATGTAACAGTATATCATATTATAGTATGTATTACACAGTAGCTTACTCTGCTTCACTTGACTCAACTTGTTACGGTGTTATTTGATATGAATTATATGGGTTTTTCTACTTGCATATTGTTTGTTTGTTATATGGTGCCATTTCTTATGACCTGACTTTATATAGTAAAGTTGACGGCGTGTAATGACATAATGGCATAGCATGGCACCACACGACGTAATATAACATGTTTGATATTATATAATGTGGTGTGATAAGACATGCTGTGATGTGATGTGATGTGATGTGATGTGATGTGATATGATGCAATGTTACCTGATGTTATGTGATCTGATTTCATTAAATTTGATTTGACCTCAGCGTTTTACTGGCTGACATGCGAAGTGGCTTGATCAGCAAGAAATCCATCCATTGACTATTCATTATTTTACAAAATCGACACTTTGTTGCAATACAAGGACGTCATCTTCTGCATATGTAAAATTCGATGAAACTCAGAAAGCAGCCAACGTTTTTTGGGGAAAAAAGCACAAAACAAAAGTTTTGGGGATCTTTCCGAGACTTTTGGATTTTCATTTTATTTTCTTCTTCAAGACCTTTTCATGTTATGTGAACTCAGTACGATTCAAACCTACATCAAGCCTGAAGCCAGATAAGGACAAAATCACAGCGGGAAAATCACTTAACGGGACAGGACAGAGCAATAAAAGCACAATTTTGATTCATGCAGCACCATGTCTAGTACAAAATAAACAACAGCGCATTCAGGAGATCGACGTCATGGTAGTATGATTGCGAGCGATGTTCAAATTATATATGTTCATCAAATGTAATATATATCGGCATAAATCATTACACTATGGTCCCAGAATAAAATTGTGTTCAAACGCCTTTTATTTTACTGGCACACCATGTCTACTCTTTTGTCTGCAATTAAGTTAACATCTTTTGATTTTTAAGGTATCTCAAAAGGGCGAACTCGTGTAAACAGAGGTACAAACACGGTGTCTTTACAGCAGCAGAACGGGCCATCAAAAATAGAGAAGACACAATACGCGTCCATACAGTTTGTGTAAGAAAAATTGACAAGATGACATCAGGTAGTTTGAAAGAAGGAACAAAGGTGAAAAGAAATCAGTGTTCACATTTGCGTCTCGAAGCATGTCGACCGTAAGCCATGCATGCGGCCTAACATTACTAATACCACAATTTATCAGACGTCTAGTAGTAGTGTACGTATATGCAAATTATTGTAATGATCAAAGCAGTTCATGTTACTTAGCATGTTTTTCGTTAAATGTAGATATTTACTTTAATTCAATGCACATTAAGAATGTGCAAAAGTTTGTTCTTCAGGGTTTGTCAAAGTAGGACAAGTAAGTGTAATATCAGATTTTGCTTCCGAGGCTCACAGTAAAGGCAAAACTTGTCATGAACCAAGATTCTACCTAACGTAGCAGATCTAGCGAACTGCGTTGTGTTACCATCCTCATGGAGGGGTGTCAACTTTTATGTGTAAAGTCTTATTGTATCGTTGTGAGGGGAAGCCAGTACAGGAGCGCGAACTGTGAACCAAGGGGTGAATTCTGGCGGGATATCTCCCGCATTTTAGTTGTGGAGAGGTGAACATGTTCACAGCTGATGTATGGCAATTCAGGATTACTTGAATATTTAGCACTTTCTATCTGTAGTAATATTACAAGATCGTGTGTTAGGTATATGGTCTGATTTTTGACATGTATTTTATTTGCACTTTCACAACAGCTGCACTCAAAATCTATTTTGGCAATGTGAAGCGGCGAGATATGTTACAGCTCACTGAAGCTTACCTTGTCGTAATTTAAAGAGAGTTTTAAATGGAAAATTAAGTTTTTTGCGCCACTTGTTCGGCTGGTTGGATTTAATTCGATAGTCATGGTGTATATTAAGCACAACAGCCGGCTAAAAGCTTTCGACACGCTGCACTTTAGCCCGTTTTTACTTACGTATACCAAGTTGTGTTATTTCTTGTCCATTTTCTATTGTATTTACCTATGACAACGAGTAAAGCCTACTGTCAGTTGTGCATCTTTTGTCTGTTGAATTGGAATCATATGTATTCATATAAACTACATGATGACAAGCTATGTATTGTTAATTATTTATTCTTTATAGTGGTATGTATCTCTCGAAGAATAGACAATAAAATTCTAATTTAAGTTTTCACGTTGGTATCCACAGAGTAGAAATTCATGATGACCTTATCCTTCAAGTATGTTTTTCAAGGTCAATAATGCTAAGGGAAATTTCGAACAGCAAACTGATATTTTTATGAATGAGTGAATGAATTTATTAATTGACTAGTTATTTTGACTCACATTGGTGACCACCAAATCACCATAATCGCGTTAACCTGTGTACATACTTGCATACTTTGTGATAATTTTTTGTCACTTTTAAATTCATAATGACTAAAATGATAATTTATGAATCTAGTAACACGTCTTATTTTTATAGGGGAATGTTCAGGTATTCGAAAACAAGGAGAGGCTGACACCTTTAACATCAACATATCAAATGACATAGAGGATTGGCCTAGCTCTCATTTTGCGTCACGTTTGTGCACAGCAAATCATACTTTTTACACATGATGAATTAATTTAAGGCCTTTGTTCATTTCATTACGAACAGTGTGAATTTAGAAATTCCAGTCATACCTTTCATTTCCTACGGGGAAACGACAATTAAAGGCATCCTAATTGCAAGAAATTTTGACAATTATATCACCATAATGAACCATTTGACCAACTATTTTGAAACTAAGCAAGTACAGTGCACAATAAAATGAACGTTTTAATCAACCATGTTTACATGTGGGATTTATCTCAGCATTTTGCATGCAAGCTATGATCTACAACTATTGTTAATAGTGTCTAATTACAGGAAAGCAAACTTAGTAAATCGCTTAACAATGAATTATGACGTGGCTTTTAGTCATACATTTCCATGTTGGATACGAGTGAAACCATACTTTTATGTCGGATGTTAAGTTCATCACAAAAATTGGTGAATAGAGTGACTTGCCAATATCTTTTAATATTTATTGGGGATGTAACAGAAGAAGAAAACAGAAGAACCAGGATAAAGATACATTTAAGCATCATTATTGGGAGATGATAAATACTCAGCTGACTCATCTTTGGGCTTTGCATGTACAGTGCAGCTACGTTAGGCTTTGCAAGTAGCCAGGTTGAAATATATAAATCACATCTGCTCTCTATATGCTGACGATAAATTACTACCGAAGTAAACACTGTGGAAGTACAGTTAAACCAAATATTGTGTAAAATTTTCAACCATGAAATATGAGGTCAGCGTGAGTCACGCTTACAGTGTATCTATATGGGGCTGTATTCACAAATACTTGGCAGGGGGCAGGAGTAATTCACGAGGGTTGTCTTAGTCCTCCAGCTTTTCTGGTTCTACTCTCGATAGTGTGTATAGAATCATCAATTATTCAATTCAAAAATTGTGACACAAGCTGTATATTGTTATGTTAACATTTTATTGTTGTTTTGCTTCTGCAGCCCTGAAGTTGTTTCAGGGAGTTCAAAAAAGGAAGTTATCACACAGAGTGAATTTATTTTTAAACTATAAGAATTTTGATTTTATATCTTTGGCTAACTTCGCTTTTGGTCATATAATAGTAGGGCATATTAAAGTTTTTGACTTTTACTAAGAGAAATGGGATTCAAAATGTTTTGTGGCTTTGTATGGATGTAAAGGAAGATTTCAATGGCGATTCATTTAACCCTCACTGCTCATTTGTGGATGCCACCTAGGATGCGACTTATGAGATAAAAGGGGCAATTAAAGGGTTTTCAATAATATATCAGTAAGTGCTCGAATGCCCCTATCCCACACAATGTACTCAAACTATCACTTTCTTTAATACTTGTTCGAATTTTCCGGGAAAAATGCAACGACTTCAAAGATAAATCGCAATTTTCCACCCGTTTTTGTTTAATCCTACAACGTCCTTAGTTTTAGTGGCACATGTATGTATGTAAATATTTAGTTTTTTTCTTTAAGTAGACAAAATCCATTGAGAAGAGACACCGTACAATCAATTTTAATATGATCATGAGTTTGCGTTTTCGGTTTCTAATTTATGATATGAATATTGTTTTTATTTTTCGATTAGTTGTTAAATTTGAATAAGTATGCGTGCATTTGTTTAAAGTTTGATATGAATAATAAAAATATGAGGTTATTACGAAAATACCGCAAAGGATACACGAGGACATTGGCGCAGCGTATCGCCCGACGCGAAGCGGAGGGCGATGCGAGGCGCCAATGTACGAGTGCATCCTTTGCGGTATTTTCGCAATAACCTTATTATTATACATCTCACATTCCTGATCGGGGCATCAAAATGTCGGAGTAGTGACCGTTTTCGTGCAATGTCAACAATTTTTCTTCCGATTTTATCGCGCCAGTGTGGAACGCTACCTCGGACGCGCTTCTGCAAGTTTTGGAGTGTGTGCACTACACACTGACGTACAGAGCGCGCGCGAGACTTCTTCTGGAGGGGTCCCTTGAAACCGTTCTACAGTGAACGCGCAGATACAGCCGCAGGGAATGGGGCGCCTTGAAACCGTGCCGTACGGAACGGACGCGAGTTCCGTACGGCTTTTTTAGCGCACGCTAAATTCTATTGTTCTCGATGGTAGATGTATAATAATATAAAATATTAGATTATGGTATTAAAATAACACCTTCAAATGAACATGTACTTATACAGCTCTTATGGTTAAGTAATTAGTATTATTTCAACAGACACCAAGAGATTATCTAAGCATGACACCGTCTGAAATGATGAAGCAATTTGATAATCGACAGATGGCGTTCGGGTCACCAGATGGGTAATTCAAGAATCATTCTAACGTGAAAATCAGACTCTCTTTGATGCCAGACCACATCAAAGTATAATTCACCATTTTTAGACAATTTTTGATACCAATAAACAACCCCAATGCCCAGAAACACATAAACACTGCGTACAGGGTATTGCAGTGCCTTTTTTCATGAATGATGTACGTTATCTTTAAACTGAATCAGCCAAACAGACTTTCCATAGGATGAAATCTGAATTTTGAAATAAGCAAGTAAGCTCTACAAAATTGAAATATCTGAACCTTACTTTTAACGTCTCATGAAGAAACGTTACATTGTTCCCTCTGTAATACAAAAAACCGCGGGTTGATGTACATTCACTGAAGTTCTAGAAAGAATTAGTACACAGTTAACTGACCACTTTTTACACATTGCAGATACGAAGCAGACTACAGCTGGCTTTCTAGAATGCCATTTAACATTCCTCATTGCTAAGTGCAACCGACCAATAATTCACAACCTGTGTAAGCATCGTCTAACTATAGGAAAAACAAACGTCTTAGAATGGACGACGAGGGCTACGTGAGTCATAGACTTTGATTTTATGAAGAGATGAATTAAGATGAAAGGGGCTACTAAGGGTTTTGCAATGGAATACCGGTAATTGCCTTGGTTTTCTAACACCACATTGTTAAATACAAATAGTTTTTTTTAAATTCTTTCGTGTGTTTTTTTTCTCCAGCGCAATAGATGTTATTTGAAAATGTACAGTTTGTTGAAGTATATTTCTTCATTTTAATCTAATATGTATAGTTTACATCGTCGATTAAAAATACTGAAAATTAGGTGTAAAAAGTGCATTTCTACTCAGATTGTTTCTGTAGTCTGATTAACGCTCTTTGCTGTATCAACAACGCCTAGCTTGAGTCTTTATAATGATACTGTATGTCACCTCCTGTGTTTGGTTAGCTTCGTCTGTATATCTGGTCAACGTTCAACAGAAATCATTTGAAACGAAAGTTCTGAACAAACAAACTAATGATTTTGAATAATGTTTATAGGATTGTAATGACTTCAGGTGTTTGTACTTCCAAATTTATCATCAACTTGCATTCTCTGTGACTAATTGATAGAAGTTGTTCCCAGCATCGGCTGCGAGAAGAGTGCGCTGTTAAAATGCCCAAACGACAAATAATACCACACTGCTTTACTGTGAAAATCTACTTATCCTATTGACTCGAATGAAAATTGACATATCATGCCCCGTAAATATTAATTGTTGGACGCAGAGCAAAACAGGGTAACATTGAATCAGGGGACATCTTAAAATCGAATACGTATGAGAAAATTTACTCGAACTGTCAAGAGACAAGATATATTGATTCGCCTGAATTTAATTATTATGTAATGAGACGACTCGTTAACGAAAGTAAGCAAAGGTACCAAAGAGCACAAACATATTACAATAGATCTGTAGGGAGAGAGTCAGTTTGGAGATAGCGATGCGCATCTTGGATTCACTTGAATATTTACCTCTCTCGTCGGAGAAGCAAAGCATAATACTCGCTCTGCATGATGTTCTTTAAACCGTGAAGGAAAAAAAAGTTACAAACTTATTATTTTTCACCGCAAATCTATTATTTTGCCTTTTAATAAACTCTGCATTGTCATTCATTATCGACTAAGATGGAGGAGAAAGATGAAAATTTTGATCAAAGAAACTTTTAGCAAAATCGTATTATAGCAACATAGGCTTCAATTGTGTATCACCTTATGGTACCAAATAACCTTATCAAAACAAGCAAACATCGTTTCATTAACAAAGAGCGATCTTAGACGGAGAGTTGATTGTATAGAGTTGACGTCCCATAGACAGACAATTCGTAATGCCTGCAACACTAACTGAAACATATGTTTTCCACAAAGACTAAATTGCCATTTATCGACATTAGCCAATGTTGTTTTCGTTTAAGACAACAGAAAAGTATATATCTTATAATCTAATATATCAAGTTGATTGATGGACCTTGATGACATGTTTAATGTAGTTTAATACAATACAGCTGTGCAATTAGTGAAGTCCAGTAAATACTGTACTTATTGGTAATAGTAAAACGACTTAAATCTAAAGGTCAAGTACATTAGTAACACTTACGAACTATTCTTATATTGCGACTGTTTTTTGTGTATAGACCACAGATAACTTGAGTGGTAAATGTAATTTGACAGCCAAGAATCCAAGATTCAAAAATTATGCTAAAATGTGAAAGTCAGATTTTGACATTACTGCTAATCGATGTGTCAGTTTGTCTTTCTCTCTGTTGCAATTTGACGTAATTCTACAATTTGCGATGCATTCTCGATTGAACCCAAACTCCTCACCCACAGAACAGGTCCCCTACCATGGCTGTCCAAGAAGGTAGCTGTATTAATTTGAATTGAATTTCCGCTGTGTACATGTATCGAATAGAACATTGCCATGATGAAGTGTTACTGGTCTCGGTCACCCAGAACGCTCTGCGGAACCCTCGTCTTGCCTCCCCTACACCGTGCCCCTAATGAGAGATCCGCAGAGCTGTCTAGGTAACCGATACTAACTGATTACCAGCAATTCCAATTGCAACTCAACGATTGCCCTGCATGGCCTTGTTAGGCTAAAGGAGACCAATGTAGTCTCTTTAAATATCATGTTGAAAACGATTATAGGTATCAACTGTAGGGTTTTGCCAACACTTTCAAATTGCACATGAAAAACACAGTTTACAGTCAACATTGTTATACTCAGAAATAAAAACTGAATGAGGGCACTTCCATAGATCAATTTGGTCTTTGTTAGAAAAACGATGTGTTTTGCTCGCTATGATCAGACGATTTGGTACTACAGGGTGATATATAATTGGCAGAATCATATCAAACGGTTTTGCTTAAACTGAAGGATCCGTCGCTAAAGCGCCCTCGATCGACGGATCTGTCAGTGTAGGTTAAGCTCAAACATTCACATTTCAATAAATCTTTCATCGTCGAAATTTAGGAATCAGATTGTTGAGTAACAGAAAATGTTAGATTTGCGGGAGAAATATTAAGTCGCTAGAGTATTTTTTACTTCACATTGATTTCGAAAATGAGTGCGGACGAGTCGCGTCGAAATTTGTTAAGATTGGGAAGTCTGCTGCAGTACATTCTATCTAAAGACCATTATATAGTTGGCAAGTAGAATTTTAGTTGTTAAATTATATAAAAACTTTGTCTGTGCAAGATCTGTGTTTGCTATTTGCTCACTGATCGTTTTCCTTTTCGAGGGTATTCTACACGACATTGTAGCATGTTAACACGGCATCTTTTGAAATCAGACCTGAAAAACTGAGATGGTACGTATTACCAGAAAATGATTCAATTGACCCGAAACTTCAAGGTAACTTAGCTTCAGAACTAAGTCTCTGGCAACAATGACCGTTATTTGTACTCTCGTGGTGCGCAATACTCTTACCTTCACACGCCAATACAGTAGTATGGATTTTAATTTCAAGATATTGTATCCTCTACTTGTTTACAAACCAATGGTGTGATGCACATTAGGCAAATTTATTGATAGCATCCACATGTCTACTAAAAATGTACATATCAGTTCCTCAACATGTCATATTACTCTATTCGGAGCACATGTATATATATCTCGGTGAAATGGAAACTCTGCATAATATAATTATACACGAATCTAATACTCAGAGCAAGATGAAATTTAAAAGTCACATCATAAGCTTACAGTCTCCTTTCTGATTGGTTAAAAAAAAACTTAATGCGAGTCAAACAGATGACTAACGGTTCTGTTGTATATAGTATAACATTTATTAATACTGTAAAGTGTCGCCCTCTTTCAATTTAAATTCTCCTTCAATGCATCTTCTCTTTGATTGTGTTATAAAAGACACTTGCAAAGATGACCGACAGTTATACAATGTCCTAAATGTATGACGCGTGACAAGAAAATTCACAACAAATACGTTTTCTTCATCGAAATAATAATTACGTTTTTGTCAAAGTTCCTGACATACATTGTTTTTTTTTCAAATTATGTCCAGAGTAACGTTTAACATTTTACCTTATGTTTTGAATTGCCATTGTTTTCTTTGCTGTTTTATCTGTATTGATTCAAACCAGTAATAAATTATCCTTTGATTAAGATATAAAGAAATTTTCAAAGCAATGGTTTTTATCCCTAGCTTTCTCTCAGACCAGAAGCAAGATATCAGATAGCGTGCACATTGTACAAGTAATAAGTCTTTTGTATCACTTTAATACCTTCTACAGGTCTGAGGTCCTTCAAATGATTTCTCGTCTTCGTTCACACGTATCCGGAAATTTAATTACAATAATAATAAAGGACAGCTGATGGAGCAAACTCTGTGCAGCAATGCTATTGATTGCACGTGATCAGCGGTTAAGTGTATTTTAACGATTTGCAAAGCTAGAAAACACTGAAAACAATAACATTTTATTGTATTTTCAAAACGTTCAAGCAGTCTGTACGGATTGGTGCCATGATCATAATTAAAGTAGTTACTGACTATTAAATTACCAAAGCATATAGGACAGGATGTTGTGCTGTTTTTTTTTCTCTCTTCTTTTAAATTGTCTCGGCATAGAATAAAATGACGAAGCATGACCATTTTTCACAGGGACACGAAGTTTAAACGGCGAATCTTGTCGAACCGTGCACGTTGTGATGCGGCCGCCGGTTGTAGAGCTAGTTGTGTGGTGTCATTTGCACGACATGGGTATATCTAAATTTTGAAATTGCGCATTCTTTTAGTTATCACTTGTCAGGAAGGCAACGCATTTGTAATAGCACTAATCGGGCAGGTACATGTATGCACTAATAAAATATTATTACTCCGAATTCGTTGGCATGGCAGATATTGTGTTGGAAAATGTCGGGGTTTCTTCGTTTACAGTGACGGTATATATTTATGTTGTTTTGGTCTCCTAATGAAACCACAAGGATGCTATGTTCCCGATGTACGAGTCATAAATGAAAAAAAAAACAAAAAACAAAAACAAACATACGATATAAATTGCTCTCATGTCACTACATTTCTTAAATCGAAAGCATTTTATCGTGACTTGTAAAGAAATATTGAAAAGTAAAACACTTTAATTCCGTACTCTGGCGTTTCACATAGAATTTTGCTTTTCCGTATACTTGAAAACTGTGTTTGAGTACTACTAAGCCTGATAATATACTCCAGAAAAAGATAGTCGTGTGTACTAGTTACCTAACATGGTGATTTTCACACATAAACGTAAAGAACGAAAATCATAGACCAATATCGTATCAAAATTAATATAGAAAAGTTTGTCAGAGGTTATGACTTACATGGTAAAATCTTTGAAAATCTAAAATTAAATAAAATAAATCTTAAAATGCACGTTAAAAGTCGAAAGGGTCGTTAAAAATGAAGACATGATCTACAAGAAGCAATTATCGCAGGATATGAGGCACGATTCATTTATGCAAATGAGATTTTGGGTAGCGAAGGGTAGCGGAGGTAGCGAACCATAATTTCAAAGTTTCATCAATTTTTATCTTCTTAGTAATTGTTTAAAAGTATAGTACTTGCTAAATGTCAAACAATTACACCAAACTAGCAACCTTTAACGTGTCAATTAAGCGCAACACGGCACGCACTGAATCTGAACTCGGATGGTTATGTCTGCCGTGTGTGCGTAACTAGTGCGAACAACTTCAGCCAGCGAGAGAGACCGACTGTACAGCCACGGTCGTGGAGGGTCGTGGTACAGCACATCTACCAAACACTAACTACGTTCCCGGTTTTTGTTCAAGTTAAAGAAAGATAGTGGTAAGTGCCCACTGCTTTGTATTCCTCTAAGACACTGTGCGGCTGTTATGAAGCTAATAACCCTTTCCCGATTTTTGTCGCGGGTAACTTGTGAGCTGCAGTGGCTTCTACGAGTCACTCGACCCGTACCCACGCTCGACCCCTGACCGTTCGACCCCTTCGGTATGAATGAAACTTGTATCATTTATCATCTCGAAAGTACGTCCTCAGATATTTCGATCCTGATAGCACTTTGAAAGACTTTAGTGGAACCTTGTAACGTCGGGAACGCACCCGAATGGCTTGACAGATACATTGTGTGCGGTGGGACACCGTATAACGCCGGGAACACACAGCACGGTGTTCAGGGCACAGTTACGTGTGGTTCATTACACAGCGGCCGCGGTTATGCATACCACGGCCGCCGTGTAATTCTGATGCA
>LD354826.1:22604-48041 GCA_001465055.1 Ptychodera flava
ACATGTGGCAAAGGTTCAAATTTACACATAACTTCAATATATAATTAAACACGTGAGCATTTACAGTTCATATCTGGTTTTACAGTGATGTAAGTTGAAGATGAAGTCTTTGCACATGCGAAAGTTACATCGTAAAATTTGCGGTATCTCAGCTATTACAAAGACAAGAAGTTTGGTTTCGTTTGTATCTTAATCAGCAGACAAAAACTTTTCTGACCTACTTTCCTGTATTTCCACAACTGCATCAGGCACAAGTGTGGTATTAATATACATAAATTGCCTACCTGAACTAATTACTTTCAGAACAGCTACTCCTCATTAATTATGTGCATACCTAATTTTACTCTGCTGGCAAATTGGGATGGATAACTTGTTCTGCTTCATAATCATGTGGATCAGTATCGACCAAAATTTCTTACTGACAAATTGGACTAAAACTTGCTATTGTTGCAAATTACCAACAACACGCTTGGACCCGGGTAGCACTGCTTGCAGCTTGAATTCTTAATCTTCTTCATTAGGTTTAGAATCAATAGTGGTCCTGCAATTCGAAAAGTCACCAGTTTCCTGTTTTGGAGCACCTTCTTTGAATGTAGGTCCACTTCTGACCACTACAAAAGCATACTCCTTTGAAATTGCGTGTGAAAGTGTGCCAACCTTTCCGCAGATTCAGTCTCCTTGATTGGGAAACATTGCTCGGAAAGTCCAATAATGCTACTTCACGTTTGAATGACCCACGCTCTCTCCACAAATGATCTTGCCTTGTTTGCCATCTTCACGAAATACAGCAAATCAAAGAGCAGACATTGTTTCTATTTTGCCTGGCCTATTTTCATTAGTGGCATGACACAGCATGAACACATGAGGGGTCGATAGGCCATTTCAATTGTAAGTATGTCCAATTTATAGTGCAATCCATGTCAGTATTTTTTAAATAATTGCGATCAAATTGTTGTTTAAACACAGTTTTAAAGATCGGCAATACTTTTGCAGGAACAAAAACAAAGATAACATAAATAATGTGAACTTGAAAGATTCAAATATCAACAAACTTGCCATTTTTAATCTGTGAGAGATCGTGTATGTAGGTGAACTCACCTTTCTGAGAACAGCATGCTGTGGGCCTTTCACTTCCACTGCTTCAACGCAATGGACAGTTGTCATGAATGAACGATATCAAAACTCATTTCAACATGTCAAGACAACAATATTTTTGTGTTAAACTGAAGGATAAATATTTCATTACCTGTATAAAAACTAATGTATGATGTTTTTTAGAATAATGTATTCTGTTATTAGCCTTGGTCACTGATTCACAATCATCTTTCACCAAAACAAGGTGCTTTCAAGATGCTTTTTACCCTTCTACAATTGGTTATCAAAAAGGTTATGATTTCCGCAATCCTGAATTGTGAAAAATCTGACTAGGAAAATCTATGAAATAGATACAGTGGGAGCAATGTTGCCAATCAGTTTCTTTCTGTAACCTGTCAAACTGGCCTATGACCTTGCCAAGCGCACAAAAGCATTGTCAAAGTGTCACCTCCCTTTCACGCAGCATGAGATGTGCCACAAAGCTGGTGACTGGGTAAAGTGTGCTACATAATGTGCTAGCACAACTATAAACAAGTACGGGCACAATGTTCAGTAACGTTTTCTTAAATTTATGTGATCAATCTGTCACTTTGACAAATATGTCCAAAAAACTTTGTTTTTTAAAGCATTTTAAAATCTTTTTGAAGGATTTATTTCAAAATTCATTTTTTCATCTTTGCCTTAAAACCGTTCGTGTTTTCACCTTGATGTGTTGCACATGTGTTCCTTGAGCTGAAGTGGAGTAAGAATTGTACATTGGTGAGACATGTCTTTAATTGTGTCAATTAATATTCTATCAATTTTTATTTAGATTTTAGCATAGTTAGGCAAAAAGCAATAATTGATGTTGGCATGCATGTATTGGTGGCAAAAGTGTATATGTGCATGCAATAGATAAAAACATACAATAAAGTAAATGTAGAGTGTGCATTCCAAAACTAAACTATATGATAACAAAATTTAGAGATCACCTTTGAGGTTTTTCACAAGTAACTGCATGGTTCATATTTATCTAAACACACATGCACACACATCTCACAAAGGGGAATGTCCAAATCTGCTTGAAAATTGGGAAAGGAGTTGCATTGGTTTCTAATTGTGGAGGACCATAATAAATTGTGCGAATTTCAGCAAATTAGGGTTTGGATGAAATTATGACTTTGAAGTCTCCTGTTTCTTACTCTTATCCATGAAGCAAATGTTTAATATGTTTGGAGTATTCTATCATTCACTCTTCATTCATATGAATTCAAACAAAGTGTTGTTTTAAATCTGGAGCATAAAGTTTAGATAATAGTCCCTCAGTTTCTTTAGATAGGAAGCTAACTTAAGGCAGAGAGGGGAGTTAGAATGCCTAGCATCAATATTCTGTATAAGTCAATATCTCAACAAGTTTTATTATACAAGTTTTAACAAAATTTTGTAAAATGAAGACAAAGTTTAGATGATAGTCCCTCAGTTTCTTCAGATACCAGTAAAGATGCTAGCATAGCAGAGAGTGAATTTAATCAACTATGTGATGTTTAATACATCATAGTAAATATGGCGTGGAATGCCACTATCCGTGTAAGTCAATATTTCAAAACATTTCGGAGGGTGACCCATTGCACTTTTATGTTTATATCAAGGATGGGGATTTGTGCAATCATGTACTGTGGAGAAATTAACACACAAACACACACATACCCTTTATATGAAAATTTAATTCCGACTGCACAGTGTTGCTGTACCTGTGCTGCATTGATATGACAGACAGATGCCACAGCTTTACGCTAAAGCCACTTTTCTGTGTATGCAAATTAGTTGTTGCTGGACAGGTATTATGCAGTATATATGCAGCTACTTTGACTAACTAGTAAGTTAATTATCTGCTGAATATTGAACAGGAATTGCACACTGTACTGAAATCATATTTGATCATGATTTTCTTGAATTGGGCTCGGCTACTATTACCGCTCAAACATACTTGAGAACACTTAACCCCGTATGCGTGTTAATATGCAAACGCTGTCAAATGACCGGGCTCTAGTCTATTACATCGCTAGCATAGAGGGGAGCTTTTATTTCCAGAGGTCCAACAGTAGTCCAGTTAACAATAACGGAAGCTACAGAAATCTACATCTACAATCTGCCCGCGGCAGCAAGAAAGCAAGAAGAATCTATTCTGTGGTCTGCATGAACGTTGGTGTCAAGAGAACCGGGTATATGGTTCCGCACTCGGCTTTGGAGAATCTGACCCCCACTACAAAGTTTGACCCCGTGATGTAGTGCAAACGAGAATTCAGAGTACAGGTATCAAGTCAAGCGCTATTTGTGGGGGTTGTCTCATAAGAACTCAGACCTGCCCGGCAATCAGGAGGTACAACAACGAAGTTTGCGTAGCACCGGTAGGGCTACACTTGGTCGTTCAATCACTGTCATGACCGTTGTAGTCACAGGATCTCTGGACACCAATTATCCTGTCCAATGCCGCCAAAAACCCGCTTGTTTTGTCTATTCTTCCTGTCATTTGACTATTTCTTGCCATGGTAGCAATGGTGATCAATAGTGGGTCCTGGGTCAAGTCTGTCGAGGGGCCGGATTCTATTATGTCCGTGTACGTCAAAACCGTACCGTGACCATTGCATGATCTCAAGTCTTACAGAGGCTTTTACAAAGTGAGAGACTGCTTCCATCTCACTCCGATTGAAGTTGAGAATACGAATGTTTATAAAAAATTATGTTTATCAACAAAAGAAGTTATGCATGGGCAGCACGATGACCATTGCACTTTAAAGTGATGATTAAGTGACCAAGAAAGAACTTGTCAAGGTATCGATATATACAACATGGTACCTCCATAGAACAACATTGCTAGTGAGTTGCCAGTGTATGCTTTGAGCAGTAGGGCATTTGCACAAGCATGCACACTCTCTGTCAAATTACACTTGTATGCTCTATCCACTGCAGACGTAGACTTATACACTTTGTCAGTAGCTGTAGTGCAATTTTTATAACATTTTGTCATAATATACTGAGGCTCTATTCGCTTGGTAATTATTTTCCTACCAAACATGTTAATTTGTCCTAGAGGTTTCATACAACCACCAAATACCTATGCTGGCTGTTTATACCCTTACTATTGGTGACTTAGGATTTTCATATATTTGGCAGAGTTTTCATGGGTTTGAAGAACTCAGAAGACACATGAAGCAAGGGTTTGATTTTTGTAAGGAAATGGCAAGTATATTCAATGACAGGTAAGAAGTTAAATTTTACAGGGCTATATTAGGAAGTAATTTGACTATTACAGTTGAAATTTGGATAAATACAGGTAAGATTTGGAAAATCATGTCAAATAACAGAAATACATTATCGTATTGATATGCTGTGACTGTTAATTTTAAAGTTGGCAATATTAAAGGTCCCTACACATTGATAAAAAGTTAACCATAGTTTGTCAAGAACTATTTATAAAATTACTTATTACCTGCAGGGACTTTGTCGTGCAAATATATGGAGTGAAGTGGTCAAAATTGAGTGCTATACCGTCGCTGGGAGTGATTTATTGCTATTATATCATAACAGTATATTGAAACTCCGGAATGGAATATTAAAAACAGATTTTTGCTCAAGCTGAGAGCTCGCACGTATGCCAGCCGTGGTATATCGCCAATATATGACGGTTCTTTTCACGTCTCAACCAATCAGATTGCTGTATTTGCACCATCAACATACTGGTATGATATAATTGTCACTAAGACTCATGGTGTGATTAATATCTTCCGTTAAATTTCAATTTTTCAGGGCAGAGCTTGAGTCTGCATATGGTAAAGGTTTACTTAAGTTATCCCAAAGAACATCGAAACAGACAAACTACTGTCTTGGGTAAGAGACAATTTGAACTTTTTATGTTCAACTAAACTTGTCTATAAGATATAGCATAGGGAATTATGTGATTAGTTAGTATGTGCCTCTATGTATGTCTGCACAAAGATATCTTGGAAAGCTTCGTACCTTGAATTTTGGTTTGCATGTAATCTCATTGAGCAGGCAAGTCTCCTCAAGCATGTTTATCCCCTTTTTGAACATACCAAGTGACTAAGTCTAAGTCAATCATGATAGTCGAATTATACGTGTGGTGTAATAATAGCTATTATTATTACACCTCACATATTATTCAGGTACTGTGATTGGCTGAGTCTCACTCATGTGATATACTATATCATATAGAACAAAAAGTGATAGAACATGGCTTAGGTGATATAGCCCTGTAACTAAATCACGGTAGTGCAGTATGCATTCACCTGTTTTCAGGTTTGTATCGATTGAATGTTGTTTATTTGAAGATTTTGTTGCATTGTGTATATCGTAAGTGATCCGGTCTACACAGCAAATGTTTGATTAGCACCAGCAGTTTGAAATGGTCAATGGCTATGTTGACGATGCCACTGATTGTGTACAGTAACAAATTTTTCATCAATAATTCACTTGAAAATGTAAAATAGACAGTACTTCACTCACAACGCTATGTCCAAAGTATTCACAAAAGGCACCGTGCTGGTAAAGAGCTATATTTTAATCTGCATGGAAAAGATTCGTCCCAGTTTTCTAAAGCAGTTGCTTCCATGTGTCAGTCATTCAAAACAATGAAACCACTGAAGTTAAGCTGCCTTTTATACCCAAGGAATGGCTTTAATTATATCATACCAGTATATTGATGGCTGAAGTTCTGTGATCTGATTG
The DNA here is from genome assembly GCA_001465055.1 of Ptychodera flava. Lineage (NCBI taxonomy): Eukaryota > Metazoa > Hemichordata > Enteropneusta > Ptychoderidae > Ptychodera > Ptychodera flava. The sequence goes on from LD354826.1 coordinate 28,425, forward strand.
GTCAAGACATGAAAATAATCATTTCACAATAGAGCACGGTTGGAACTGGCACATGCTTTCACCTTTTTTGCAACCATGAGCATGATAGAACTCATTTGCTTATAAGAATATGTCAAACGACATCTGAACTTGCCAACTGGTATTGCTACATGTATGTTTTGCATGCCACCTACGTATACTGTATAGACTTGGTTCAAGTCATGAATTTTTAAAAAATAAACTCATTTATAATAGTTTCTCTTGTGTCTCTCCTGTCTCGTACAAAACTATTCAGCAGCCCAGGCCAGATTTCCCTGGCGATTGAATGCGTTACCTTTGAGCCTGCGCAGAAGTGAGTAAGTTTCTGCCGGATTCCAGAGAAACTCCCCTGTATAGCGCTCACCCCACTCATTGTGTCCACTCAACTCACGCGCGCATTTCACATGAAAACAAAATACAAATCATTGCGTTCACCCCACTCAAACATTCACAAATCACAGACTTGAACCAAGTCTACCTACTGTATAGCAGCAGTCTAATACAAAAATGAACATGCAGGTAAATGTTCAAAGTGGTGAAAAATTGCAAACTCAATAAACTACTGGCCTTAGAGAATGTAAAACTTTGCAGAAATATTCCTGTCCTGATGCAAAATTTAGATAATGCAAATAAAATTGAGCACTTGAGTTGTATGAAAGTTAAGGCAAAATAAATCATGAGGAGAGTTAAAATAAACAAAATGCTAGATTCAGATAGTACTCACTCAGTATTGCTAAACATGTCCGTTATCTACAAGTTTGTTTAAATAAGGGTGATGAAATACCTGATATGGAAAAGTGGCATAGATGATCATACAGTACGACCTCATATTTAATGACTCAACTACATGCCCTGTGAGAATTGTGTACTTGCAAAGTGTAGTCAAAGTCAAAGTTTATAGAATTTCTTCTCACTATTTGTTGTATTTTTATATGTTCAACTTGAAGCACACTCAGTCTGCCATAATATGGTGGTATTTTAAAGGGCCTATGACATGATTTCCAAAGTTTTTATTTTTCCCTTCAAAAACCTAGCCAGGGGACCTGTCTATGGATTGCATATTGTTTCAGTTCGGAAAGATGTGCGCGTAGGGCGAAATTTGACTCCTTTTTCATGCCTGGTGATCAGGGGGCCTCTTCGCACCCGAGCCAGGCAGTGGTATTTGCATATTGACCAACATGTACAATTGATGTCATTTTGACCACGCTATTGTCACGAAAGTGTACTTAGCGGTCCTTGCATAAATTAGACTATACAAACAATGTCAGCTATATAAACAGTGCTCACAGACGCCCAGTAAACACTGGCAAGGAAGCCACACCGGCGGTCCAGCTACAGGGAATCAAGTTGCTTCCAGCGAGGACAGTGTTGACCAGAATTTATACTCGATCGGCGAGGCGATTGACCGTAGGCGACATGTTACCGTTGGTAATCTCGAGCTCCTGAACAGACCATGTCATTATAGCAAACTAAACACTAAGCTTACAATGTTCTCTGGTGCGTTACACGCTGGGTGTACGTTCTGAGTAAGGGAAGCCCTAGCCACACACCCTTACCGACATGAGAAGGTGTGATAGACTGTTTGCCCGTATTAAGATAAGTCGTCGGCTCAACTTCGAAAAGCCGAAAAAAGTCGAAGAAGTTGGGCAAGGGGTACACGACCACCCGTAACTTTTACTTGCGTTTTATGTGGACAAGGGGGGCGATACGCAATGCAAGACAGTGACGTGAGCTAACTTCAAGACCCAAAGAGTGATTTTATGTTTGGTTGTTATGGGCATGTCATAGGCCCTTTAATAAACACTTTTGATGAAATTGTGGTTTGACATACCGGTAGTTTTCAATTTTGTCAATATAATAGGGTATATAAATAACAAAGGCAAAATGATAGCAAAGTAGTTTCCCTGAGTTTGAAATATTCAAATATTGACAAACTTTCAAATTTGAGATTGCAACAAGTTTATCATGTAGATGAACTCAAACATGTACAGAGAAATAATTGAAAGAATCAACATTCGGGCTTGCAGACAGCTGTCACAAAAGAACAATGTACTTTCTCATTTCAATGTGTCAATGAAACATATACATGTTTCAATACTTCTATAGTACAAAACTAAATTGTAACACTTTTGAAAATCGTTTGGAGAATCCAAAAGTAAAAATATGTGAGTGAAATTTATTTTGAAGAAGTTACACTATTTCTGTCTTTTGTCCCATTATTTATTCTGACTATGTGATTTGTTTTAGTTTTACACCAACTACAACTCTCTAATAGTGTTGCAAAATCTTGTGCAATAACAGCTGATATGTTAAGTCATTACCAACTGTTCATCGACCAATATTCTTGTCAAGCCACTGGGCTATGTTAGCTTGTATCAGAGTGCGTTAGAGTTTTAGCTGGACTGTGCACCACAAAATAACAGATGACAACATAGATATAAAACTTTCAATATTTCATAATAGAACTAAACATTGCAACCATGTGACATTTCTCAGATACATAAATGTAAAATACTGCACAGGGACAATGATGACATCAATAACATACAGGTACCGTACGTGTTACAATCTGAATGGAGGTCAATAGCGCCCTCAAATAGTTAATCCAGCTTGAACTCTATTGCCCATGAGGACCTGTAACAGTTGTAATTTCACAAAGTCTACATATACACAGTGAATGTGGTTAGGAGAAATCTGTAAGCCAGCTGAGAGCCAATGCATTTGTCTTAACAGAAATGTTCACTTTGTTCACCTGTACATGTTGGTTGCATGGTTGTTTCATTGGACAATGATCAGTCCTGTTAAAAGTTTGGGTTTCTAGGAACCAAGGACTCCTGTTCATCGTTGCTGATGATTAGAAATACTTTGATGACAATGTTTTATGCAATGTGTAGTGTTGTTCTTGCTACACTGCACTTTCAGAAGTGCAATAAAGTGTTAAAGTGTTGAACCATGCTGATGATTTACTTTGATAACAATGTTTTATGCTATGTGTAGTTTGTTCTTGCTATACTGCCACTTTCCGAAGTGTCTTGTAATGCAATAAAGTGTTAAAGTGGTGAAATCCTGCTGATGATAAGAAATACTGTGTATTGAGGTAATTGTAATTTGGACATTTTCCAGGTATAGATGAAAATCATTATCTCGTCAGTATGATAGCTGTCATTTGCTGTCATAAATAATAGAGAGAAATTAACAAACAATGATTTGAAAATTTTTCAGATCATTATGCACAGCACTGAAAGCAGTCGCATCAAATTTTGAAAGTGAAGCTCAAGTTCACAGGTAGGTATTAATATGTTGTTTCTGGTCTTCATTCATTCAGCTTTGATTTCAAAATTGCTTGCTTATCATAAATTGCCTCAAGATTGTCTTTTTACTGACAGAACCTCAGTTGAGTATATGCCTGTTATACTGACATATAAACACATAATAATTATTGAAACAAAGGAAATGATGACCATTTGGTGCATGTTGTTTATCAGCTTATCTCAAAACAAATTAACTTGATAAAAATTTCAATGGGCTGCATTCATAAACACTATGGGGTTTGATATTGGAGATTGGAGGGACTTGAAAAAGTTGAACGTACATTTGGGGAATTGAAAATGCTGTTGGACTTAAAATATAATTGCGATTATATCCAACACCCTTTTTTTCAAAGCGATATTTGATGTGAAAGGGAAAAGTTACCCAGGCTTTTTGAGGTAATAGGGTCGTAATTTAGTGAAAAATAAACATAAAAGTTGGTTTAATTTACGTTCACTTGTGCGTATTTGCCCAGTGGCCTCAAGTAAAACGCACAGGAACTGGAAGTGACGTATCAACTTGTTCATCGTCATTTACATGGCGAGTTCAAAGCAAGGTTACTCATGTTACTTACAGCCAAGCTATGCTAGAGCAGTATGTAAACCTCAAAACCTCAGTGCTCGACTAAAAATCAAATGGTGAAGATCATCAGCTATAACTTCGAACCTGATGAGTAATTGACGATCCAAGGCTTACAACCTCAGAAAGTAACAGCGACGTGAGTTCCGAAAGTGACTATTCAGATTGTAGCTCTGATGACGAAGTTCACATTGAACTCTCGCCAATCAATCACGCCTGTAAACCCGTGCATGGTGCATCTTCAGTAGCTGTGAAATCATGCCGACACCAAAGGAATGCCACTGTTGTAAAGAAACCACCGTTATTTCAAAAAAGTGCGAGCATTTTTAACGTGTTAGGTGTACAGGACACCCAGATTTAGTGATGATTTGTCTAGAAACGGTGGTCCCGTCTTCAGCATATACGTACAGTTCCACATGATGTACAAGTGACGCACTTGATATGCTCCAGACAGTTTTCTTTTCAGTAGTTTTGCTTGCAAGTTTTGTGAAAGTGGTCCTTCTCAAAGTGGTCTTCGCAGACAACTTTATTTTTGCTAAACTTGGACATCGACGCCAATTACCTGGCTCTTATGGTCTGTAGCCATTGTCAGCCAGTGGAAAAGCTTGCATGGTGTCAACTGCTTAAATGACCAAGTTCGCTACGTCACTTCTGGTATTTTCGTACACTGCTGTTCATTAGCCAGCAAGTGAAAGTGAATAAAATCGACTGGAAAGCTTTTCGATGATCATATCATTTTAATATACAAATATTAATTGTTGTACAATTACTGCTGATATTTCAGACCACCTTCCAATTTTTGCTTTTTTCAATGATGTCAAGACGTATGGATGTACTCCATCAACTGTTTTTACTAGAGATATGTCAAAGTTTGATGGCCAGGCTTTCAGAAATGACCTCAAAGCAGAAAATTGGGATCAAGTTCTCAATTGTGATAAGCCATGGTTGACTCCTGGCATACGAAAGTCTGTGCGGACAAAGCACAAACTCTACAAAAAAGTTGTAGCTAGTAATTTCAATGCACAACTCTACAACCGGTATAAGAGTTTCAGAAATATCCTAAGGCTGATGAAAATACTGAGGAAAGCAAAAAGTCATTATTATGGGAACCTATTACTGAATAATAGGGGTAACACAAAAAGGACTTGGGATGTTATCAACCATTTGACTGGCAGGTGTAAGCAGAAAGAATTGTCCCAGGTCAAGTGAAAACCAACATAAATGGCCGGGATGTTATCCACACACAGCTTCACGACATTGCTGAAGATTTTAACGATTTCTTTGTCCACGTTGGTGAAAATTTGGCAAACAAAGTTCCAGCAGCACTTACTGATTCTTTTCATGAGTTTTTAGGTGACAGAGTATCACATTGTTTTTTTGTATCTCCTGTTACACCAAGTGATGTGGAAAATGTTATCTCACATATTAATGTTCGTAAAGCTGCAGGATGGGACAATATTTCTACAACTTTAATGCACGAGGGCAAGGCTGAAATTTCAGTCCCACTTGCACATTTAATTAATTTGTCTTTTTCAACTGGTCAGTTTCCAGATAACCTAAAAATTGCGAGAGTAATGCCCATTTATAAAAAGGTAGTATCGAAGAATTAGGTAATTACAGACCAATTTTGATTCTCCCTGTCAACAGTAAAATTTTTGAAAAAATCATGAATAGTTTTTTATTGTGCTTTCTTGAAAAACATCATATTTTATACGAGCACCAGTATGGATTTAGAGAAAAACACAGCTGTAAACTTTCTATTATCAGTTTGGCACAGTCTTTACTGGACGCATTGGACAAGGGAAACTCAATACTTGGCTTGTTCATAGATTTTTCAAAGGCGTTTGACACTGTCAATCATGATATTTTACTTGCTAAACTGGAACATTATGGAATCAGGGGCCTGCCTCTTAAATGGTTCAGTAGTTATTTACATCACAGACAGCAGTTTGTCAGGATCAAGGATACAGACTCACATCTTTTATATATCACTTGTGGTGTTCCACAAGGTTCCATTCTAGGACCAATATTGTTTTTGTTGTACATTAATGATATTTCTAAGTCTTCCAGTTATTTAAATTTCAGACTCTATGCAGACGACTCAAACCTGTTTCGTACAATTCAGTCAAAACAAGGAAATATTTCCCTCCGTCAAGAAAATATAGAGTTTGAAAATGTGACTGAATGGTGTTATGTTAACAAGCTGACGATCAATATTGACAAAACAAATTACATGGTGATCAGCAGTAGACACAATCGCAAAATGGTCCAAGATCATATTAGTGTGAATAACCAGCGAGTGAAAGAAACAGACAGTTCATCTTTTGTAGGGACCTGCCTTGATAGCAGTCTTTTATGGAAGCAACACATTCTTAAAATCAGAAAAAAGATATGCCATTATGTTGGAATTTTGTACAGGTTACATGCTATTTTACCATGTTCAATACTTATCATGCTATATAATATTTTAGTCTTACCTCATATCTCATATGGGTTTGAGGTTTAGGGTAGTGCATACAGGACTTACTTAATGGATATCTTCTTGGTCCAAAAAAGAATTGTTCGTGCCATTACAGGTAGTAAGTTTGATGCGCACACCGCACCACTGTTCAAGAAATTAGGCATCCTTGATATCTTAAAACAGTACAATTATCAAGTCGGCATTTTTGTACATGACACACATTGTAACAGGCTACCATCTCATTTCAGTAACTATTTCACTTATGTAAATCACGGCTATCAAACAAGATTTAAAGCTAAAGGAGATCTTCATGTACCGAAATATGATAGTAGCATTGGTCAGTCTTCTATCATGTTTGCTGGGGCGAAACTTTGGAATAATTTACCTAACACTTTACGTAATATTCAAGGGAGAAATAAATTTAAAAAAGAATACAGAAAATTTCTTTTACAGAAAGACTCTAATTTGTGAGACGAATATATTATTATTTACTCTGGTAGCTTTTGTTTTCGTTAGACACGGACTGTCTCGTTTAGACTTTCCTGAGTTGTGGCCTTACTTATGCAAATATTTGAATGTTTCTCTTCACACTCCATTTGATGTATTTGTTAATTGTTAACTGCAGCTGTCAAATTCTTCTATGTTATTAAACTAGTGTTCTGGTTGGCTAGACTAGATTAGTCCCTTTTGAACTATTTTTTAGCCTTTCACCTAGTAATGAAAACACTTGCTATGGAAAGTGGTGATACAATGACAGCAGTCAAAGAAATTAAGTATTTTTATTTTAGCTAATTACATATTTGAATACTTAATGACCTTTAGAATTAGTCTGTGGTGAATATTGTATTGTATTATGTTGATCATAACACTTTCAATGAAGATGCAAATATGTGGTAAAGGTTCAAATTTCACATAACTGCAATATATAATGAAACACGTGAGCATTTTCAGTTCATATCTGGTTCTACTTGGCCATCATCATCATCATCATCATTATCATGTATCCCCTCCATTCCACTCGCCCCTCACCTAGCTGGCTGTCTAGTTGTCTTTCTTTGTTGTGTATACACAATGTTTTAGAGAACGCTGCATTCAAATACCATGCTATATGAAGATCTAGTTTCTGAATACAGTCATTATGTACATATTTTTGCCAGGTGGGTCCTCACCTCTAGCTTCCAATTCCTTTTCTGCCAATCAGGCTTGCATTTTTTCACAAGAAATAATAACACGTGTTTTTACCTTTTGCAAAAATTGCAACATACAACCATCTTCACCTCTGCTATATGACTATATGTATTTCAAAATGAGGGAAGATTTCAAAATTATTATGATATTATGGTATGATATATAGGGGTACTTTAAATACTTTGAGGTTCTGTGGGGAGCACTTAACAAATCTGAGAAAATTTACTTGAGGTAAATGTATGTAAACTTTGTAAATTCAGAGAATTGTATCTAAATTAATGTTACTCTATCACGGACAGTACAGTAATCTTCCTCTGACTATTCCTCTAGCACCCTCGGACAAACAATGAAAGATGAACTTTATAAGCAAGTGAAAGCATTCACTGAAGAACAAAATAAGTCAAAGAAAGATGTGAGTAATATATATTCCTTTATAATTGTCTTATTATCAGTCATGTGTTTCCCTTGCATTTTTTATTACCTTAGTCCCTGCCGGACAAAGTCCCAAACAGGGACGTATGGATTGCATTCGATCCCTCCGTACATCAGTCTGCAGCAATGTTTCTCGAACATGACTGGACCAAAAACACTATAGCATACATTTGTGTTTTGATTTCATTATCCTATGTCAGACGTCCACTTTGTACAAAAAAGCTGTAATTTATGTATGCCCTTCATACCTTGAAAACCGTTCTTTAGAATGTCATGCAAATTAGTATATAGCTTAATCCTATTGATTTAGAGGTCATAAACGGTGCGCTCAGGTATTTGGTTGTGGCTATAAGACCTCTGTGGTGAAAATTAGCATATTTGGCAGAAAATAATCACCAAGCAATGCGAGTTGATCTTTTCACCCCAGAGGTCTTATATCTGCAACCAAATACTCAAGCACACCGTTTATAACCTCATTTTAATATGCTTAAGTTAAATACAAGTGGACGATGTCGTTATAAAAAGGACCGAAGTTGGAACGAGGCTTTAGGTGCCCACCCTCAACACTCTGAAAAGCGTTTCAGAGCGCGTGTGCGTGCACAGTTGATTTCTCTACAATACAGTAACGCAACGCATTGATATCGCCATTACACATGAACTTTACTTGAAAAAACACTCAAAAAACTTTTAACAATTATGTTGTTACATCGCCATTGTTGCCTATACAAACTATTCATTTGTGGGTTCATCGAGCTGCACCAGACTACAATTTAACAATCAAAATCAATCTTAAGCCGTACACTTGTTCGACATTATAGCGTGTGTAGCTCTCAAGCTGGAGTTTGAAATTGGCATGAGCTCAAAAATATTACAGGTCTTCTTGTTGAGAATATCAGATTGCCAGATTCCAGCTAAGCATATTATAATGTTATATATACATACATATAAAATGGGAAATTGATGTGTCTGCACAAAGTCCACAATTCAACTGAATCGACAAATCTGCTGACAAAGATTCTCAGTCTCTGTCACCCCTGAGCCGATTTTTTTCAAACTTTGTGAAAGGATGAAGTACTGTGGCATACATATGCATGGCACTTTGTTTTGCGATACGATTCCATATGGCCGCCAGGCGGCCATTTTGTTGTGATTTTTTTCTTGTTTTTGAACCATAACTCAACTATCCCTGAACCGATTTCATTCAGTGTAGGTACAGATAATGTATTATGGCATATATATGCACGTCAATTTATTTAATAATACCATCCAATATGGCCACCGGGTGGCCATTTTGTTTTGATTTTTTCTTGGTTTTTGAACCAACCATAACTCAAGTATCCCTGAATTGATTTTGTTCAATGTTGGTACACAGATAAAGTACTGTGGCATACATATGCACGTCAATTTCATTCGTGATACAATCCAGTATGTCTGCCGGTTGGTCATTTTGTTGCGATTTGTTTATGTTTTTGAACTATAACTCAACTATCCTTGAATTGATTTTGTTCAATGTTGGTACACAGATAATGTACTATGGCATATATATGCACATCAATTTATTGTGCAATTCAATCCAATATGGCCACCAGGCAGCTATTTTTTTTCAATTTTTTCATGATTTGAACCATATACCTCCAATATCCCTGAACAGATTTCATTCAAACTTGGCACACAGACATTGTATTGTAGTGTGCATGTGCATATTAATTAATGGTGTGACCGGTGACTGTGTCATCAGCGATGATTTGTTGAAATAGTAACAAAATTTACATACTTAAAATTTGGGCTGATTTTTTCATTATAAGTCAAATCTTCTCTGAAATAACTTGAATGATATTTTTTGAAATTTGGTTTGGGCTCTGTAGAGATCACTAGGCTAGTTCTTATTTGTTGACACTATGATGTAATTTACATATATTTATGGTTATAGGTCTTCCTTTCTGAAATTGCTTGTCATAAGCATTCATATTTTGATAATATTTGAAAGAACTTTAGTACGTTGCAATCAAAAATATCCAAATTAGAATGATAAAACCACAGTTTATGATCAACACCAAATGTTTAGGGTTACAAAATGATTTTGAGTTGATCTCAGTCTGATGACGTTATGATATTATAATCAAAATATATTACCAATCTTATCCTTCAGGTAGAGCACAGTGTTGAAAAGACTAGTAAAATGCTCCAAGAGAAGAGGCAAGACTTTGCAAAGGTAGGTATATGTATGTCAAACTCAATAACATTTTGTCACACCATCTTAGAATAGGTGTAATGAATATAATGTAGACTGATAATCTTTGGAATGGTAACTTGTAGTATATGACAATTTGTAATATCCGTGGATGATGTTTTCAATTATGAATATTATCATGTTTTATCAAAGCCACTTTTTGCCTCATTTACTGCAAATCTCACAAACACTTAAGTTATGTTGTCTGTTATATGTACATTCTTCCCATATCAAAACACTTCATTTGTTTTTGGTGAAAATATGCATATCAGTAGATGGCGCTTTTATTGTGGTAACGGTTGTCTGAACTGTTACCTGATTAGTTAACAGTTCCAAAACTGTTAACAGTCAAACTTTCAGCATTCAAATAATGCATACCATGAATTAACTAATGATGACAGAGACTTTGGCCAAAGTGTTATAATTATATAATGTGTGATTCATGGCATTGACAAATGTAAGCCTTTGTGTTGGCAATTTATACAATCAGCAATACAGTCATTTGACAGATTCTAATGAATTATTAAATACCAGAACTTTTCACCATTCAAATACATTTAGGTAAAGAAGACCACTTTTTCCAGGGTGAAGGAAAGCGAACTACTGTTTGATCAGATTGAAAAACAACAATCTGGAGGAAATAAAAAAAGTAAAGTAATTTCAGACAAAGAATTGGCAAAGGTGAGACAAATGTTGTACGTTGAAAATGTGACCATTACTAATCTAAGATTTTGCACATTGCTTTATTCATACATCAGCAGCATTTTCATCAGGCAATCAACTCTGTTTACACTCATTCAAAATCAATACAAAGGTCATTGATAATTATTATAAAGCTGCCACATAAATCCTGACTGAATGAAGATTATGTGTACTTTATAGATACAGGTCATTATAATATGTACAATGTACATTGAATTTGATCCAAACTAGGGTAACAGTATCATTGACTTTATTTTATTGTTTATTATCAAGCTGCAATCAAAACAAAAGAAAGTTGAAGATTCAGCAATGAAGTCAGATCAGGAATATATGGAAGTCACCAAGCAGGTTGAGAGAGCTAGACATGATTTTGAGAGATCAATGGGACGGTATGCTGTACAGATGCAAGCACTTGAAGAGCAAAGGCTCCAGAACTTACAGGAAATTCTGAACAAGTACCACTCACACTTATCAAGGATTGGACCAAAGCTAGTGGAGGTAAATTGTATTTTTCTGATGCCTTAATAATAGAATGTAAATTATATTGAGTTTCATACACTCAAGCAGTCTTTAGATGGATTTTTAGGGACTGGTAAGTTTCTTTGACCCAGGGAGGGGCCGATTTGTAGGGGGTCAACATGTCTTTGATTTTTGATATGGCTGACCTTTAGAAAGGTCATATTAGTTGGCAAAAGGCAGGACAGTGAAGTGTGCAAACAACAATAAGTTAAAAACTGATGGATAGATCATAGACAATATTCAGCAAAAATATCTGAATTGCATGGAGGGTTCCTGCAGTCAATCTGAGTGTAAGTTTTTGCAGTTTTTGGTAAATTTGGAGTCACTTTTTAGCTCCGCTGTCAGCGACGCGGAACTTATCAAATAGGTTGATTTTCCGTCGTCATCCGTCGTCGTCGTCCGTCAACAATTGCCTTCTCCTCTGAAACCGCAAGTCCAATTGCTTTGAAATTTTATATGCAGTTCACTTGGGATGATCTCACTTAATTTTGTTCAAATCGTGGTGAAATTTGCATATTTGTATTTTTGCGGCATTTTTTGGTGTTTTTGGTAAAAAAATCTTCTCTGAAACCGCTTGTCTGATTGCTTTGAAATTTGATATGCAGTTTACTTAGGGTGACTTCAGTCAGATTTGTTCAAATCGTGGTGAAATTTGCATATTTGTATTTTAAGGCAATATTTGTCATTTTTGGTAAAAAAATCTTTAAAAATCTTCTTCTTCAAAACTACCATTCAGATAGCTTTGATATTTGATAAATATGTCCCTAGGGGTGATTTATTTCAGATTTGTTTAAATTGTGCAGAAATATGCAAATTTGCATTTTTAAGGCAATTTTTGCCATTTTTGGTCAAAAAATGTAATTCTCAAAAAATACTGGTCTGATAGTTTTGGAATTTGGTATACAGGTTTCTATAGGTGAACTAAGTAATATATATTGAATTTCTTTTGAAATCTGTAATTGTGTATTTTTGGGGCAATTTTTTCCATTTTTGGTCAAAAAATGTGTATTTCCAAAAGTACTCATGTGATAGCTTTGCAATTTTGTATACACGTTCCTACAGATCACCTTACTGATATTTATTGAAATTATGATGAAATCTGCAATTTTGTAATTTTGGGCAGTTTTTGCCATTTTTGGTCAAAAAATGTGTTTCTCAAAAAGTACTGGTCTGAAAGCTTTGAAATTTGGTATACAGGTTTCTACAGATGAGCTAAGTAATATATATTGAATTTCTGATGAAATCTATAATTTTGTATTTTTGGAGCAATTTTAGCCATTTTGGTCAAAATATGTGTTTCTCAAAAAGTACTCGTCTGATAGCTTTGAAATTTGGTATACAGAATTCTATAGATGAACTAAATGATATTTATTGAAATTATGATGAAATCTGCAATTTTGAATTTTTTAGGCAATTTTAGCCATTTTTGGTCAAAACATATTTTTCTCAAAAAGTACTGGTCTAACAGCTTTGAAATTTGGTATACAGGTTTCTATAGATGAACTAAATTTGATCTTTTGAAATTATGATGAAATCTGCAATTTTTATTTTTGGGGGGCAATTGTTGCCATTTTTGGTCAGAAAATTTTATTCTCAAAAAACTACTCATCAGATAGCTTTGGTTGACATGTTCTTAGGGATGATCCGCTGTGATATATTCAAAGTATGATGAAATCTTCAATTGTGTATTTTTGCAGCTATTTTTGCCACTTTTTTTCTGGCCACTGCATTAAGCTATCAAAGATTTCCACCTCCTTCATCAACATGTGTCAAAAATAGTTATTCTCTATAAAACACAGCGGAGCTATATCGGCCGCCAGGTCGCTTGTAATTTACTGTAAATGATGTGTTTGGAGAGGTGAGTAAGGGACAATTCACATAGTGCTAAGGTTATGATGCACAGTCCAATGCTTTGTTTCATGTGTTAAAGGGGTAGTGTAATATCACACTAGGGCTGACCCCATAAGCTCACAAAGCCATGTAATTTAAATAAAGTGACAGTTCACTGTTCATAGTAGATAGGATTTGAATAAAGATATTTTTCAGATACTCCTCTTCATGACAGGTGTCAATAGCCTTGTAGCCAGCGTGCAGCAAGTTCACTGAGCCTGAGACCAACTACTCAGCGCTACAGCCTAAGACTTGTGACTTGAGCGGTGACCTTTGATACCAGATGGCTGCCAGCGTGCAGCACGAGCTATTAAGTATTATATCATACCAGTATATTGATGCTGCTAATACAGGGATCTGATTGGTCGAGATGTGAAAAGAACTGTGGTATATTCATGATATAGCACAGCTGGCACACATGCGAGCTCTCAGCAAGAGCAAAAATTATTCAAACTATTCAAAATTAAAAAATCACCAAGGTTGTAAATACATTTCCTGCCATTTCTGCCATTTCCGACCAATCCTCTTGAATTCAAAGATAATTTGCAGGAGGAGATCAGTGAAGATTCACAGCTTTATGTTGCCTATTTATAAATTTTTGTTAGAAAAATTGTCAAAATAGTTTTAGTTACTTTCATCATAATACTACTGTATTATTGTGTTTCAGTCATGTACAGACCTGTTCTCGGCAGTGTCACGAATGGATACAGATTCAGATATTAAAGTTATCACCGCTGAGAAGGGCACAGGTGCCACAGTAAGTGGTCAGTTGCTATATGAGTGCTATGAAGAAGACTTAAACAATAGCATGAAACCTGAGAGAAGACAAAGTTCAATTCAAACAAAAATACATCATTTTGGACTTGAGATTGAAAAAGAAAGAAAACAAAAAGAAGGTAAGATTATTCTTGTTTTTTTTTATTTACATGTTTATTGACGATAACTTTCTACAGATCAAAAAAATAACATACAAATTTTAACATACAATGTATGGAATGAAATATTCAACACATCACGTTAAAACCTGAATATTTTGTGCTTCAGCACTCTGTAAAAGTTCATTTTCAGTTCACATTTGCTATATGTATGTATATTGAAGAGAGCTTCAGTGTTCGAAATAATCTGTGGCAATGGTGGCATTTGCCACCAAAACCTGTCAATCTGCCACCAAATTTTTTTTCTGGTGGTATTTTTCTACCACTAAATTTTGGGTCATCATTTCATCGATCTTACGGCTTGAATGAAGGAACACTGAAGGAAGACGTGTTGTTTGACGGCGGAAGAACTCATTAGCAAAATAAAACAAACTAATTGCGACATTTTGGCATGAATGAAAACATAGCGTGAATCCAAACTTGTGATTGGCTAATCTCCATATCGATGACAGCAACTTTTGTACACTTGACATGTTGTTGCCCTCTGTGATCGCCGCATGTGCAGTCATACTGCACAAGATAAAAGCCTGTTGTGACATTTTGAAAACAAAGCAAAACCACAGCCTGCGTGATTTAAATAATAATAAATACTTGCACTTCATTAGCCAGTACAGGGCTCAAAAAGTTCTTGTTGGATTGCTTTGAGACTTTATGTATATACCTTATGGTAGGGTTGACTTCTGTCAGATTTGGTAAAATTATGGATTACTTTTCTTAGTTTTTGGGGGGCAATTTTTAGCTCATATTTGGTATTTATATAAATACCAAAAAGAGCTTATATGGTGAGTCGATGGCGTCTGTATGTATGTATGTATGTATGTGGGTGGGTACATGTAGGTATGTGCGGATGTATGTCCGTCACATGCAAAAGCTCCCATACCGCCTAAGCTACCATCTCAGTATTTGGTGTATAGGTAGATGCAGGGTTGAGATGTGACGTTGTTCAAATGAACACATCAGTGTAAAAAATGTGCAAATGAAGTAAGAAAAGGGGAAATTCTGCAAATGTTCAGGAGTGGTGGCATGCCAATGACTGAAACAGGATACTCCACTGACCTTGACTCATTTCCTGTCATTGTTTATGAACTGTTACATATTAATAGACCTACTCAAACTAAGGGACGGACCATTAGATCTTGGGAGGGGGGTGGTCACAATGAAATTGTGAACATTTTATTTTTACAATTGTAAATTTCTATAAAAAAATTTTTCCAAATGAGAAAAGCTGTGCTAATTTTTTTTCTGAGTAAATTTTCAGATTTGTAATTTTTTTAGTTCGACGCTGTATGAGGATACAATGTACATCCATATCACTAGCACAAATAAGATTGCGTGCTATAATTACAACATACATATGGCCTCGTGATTTATATTGCTGATAGATTTCACGAAATGTTGCAGATCATCTTTTGACAAGCTGAGAAGCTGTTTGCAAAAAATGTGGTGAAACTTTAATATTTGTGTTTTTAGGACAATTTTTGCCCTTTTTTGATCAAAACATCTATTTCTCTGTAGCAGCATGTCCAACTTTTGTCATTCTTGTTTTTTTGGTTTAAATATTTCTTGTTGTTTTTCTGGTTGTGTTACAGAGATATTTTATCTCAGACAAAGGTTAATGAACCTAGCGGTCATCGACACCAGTAAAATGGTTAATTAAAACAACAAGATCTCAATTATAAGTCGACATGCATACAAACCATATTTTTAGACAATCGCACAATAACGCTAATTCCATTTTACGAGGGTGTTTACGGAAGTCAGGACGAAAACAAGAACACGTGACACTGACGTTTATGATTGGATGTATCATTTTATCTTTAATTCATGTCTATCGTATGATCGAAGCCACGCCTTAAAGATAATGTTTAAAATCCCATCCTTAAACATACAACGAGCAGAGTTGCTCGAGGAGATTGGAACATTGAGACAGGAACACAGCGGACCCAAGATATTTAGACTATGGGAGAAGCGTATCTTGGGCGATGGCAACTGTCAAGCTTGTCTACAGGGAAATAAAGTCTATGTAGTACCAATGAACTCTGAACGTCTCGTGTAGTCAATACACTGAAGATCCCCAGGTACCTCTCAGCAGCCAAGGCGAGTTGAACATACAAACTCCCTTTTCAAAGAACGAAGAGTAATAGTAACAGTTGTACTGTGCAGAAATCATTGTCAATAACATCAACGTAGAATTTTCCTGCACTGAACAGATAGAAACAACCTTTATTGTTGTTCTTTGGTACCCATACTGGTATGTACCAATTCTGATCAAATGTGAGCGACTCCGTATAATTGTGGTATTTTTGCTTTGAATAGCTGTTTTGATTGCTTTGAAACTTGGTTTGCATGCATCAAGAGGCAACCTTAGTTGTGTGTCTTCAAATTGTGGTGAAATTTTCATATTTTTATTTTTTTGGCAATTTTTCCCATTTTGGTCAAAAAAACATTTTCTCTGAAATCGCCTGTCCAATTCCTTTGAAATATGATATGCATATTCAGACCAGGGGTAAACTTTGTTGAGTATATTCAAATTATGACAGAACATGCAATAATGTATTTTGTGACAATTTTTGCTGTTTTTGGTCAAAAAAATGCCATCTATCTCATTCTTGAATTCTCAGGCCACTTGCAAAAGCTTGAGAATCATTGCACACTACAACTTTGTATTTGGTGTGTACATGCTTGCTAAACTGTAAATGGGAAATAGTGTAAATAAAGTTATCATTTGCAAAAAGTATGCTAAATAAAAATAATGAGCAGCAAAATTGTAAACTTTGTGAAAGTGTCCGTAACTGTGAGTCATAATTTTACATGTTTGATATTTTTATGGAAACACAACCACCTTTAAGCCAATAATAAGTTGTTTTCTTCAATATTACTGCTTGATGAATTACCAAATATCGTTTACATTAATTCCATATGGGACGATATCACAATATGACATCTCTACCTTGGTATGTTAGATTGTATCACTCACATGGATGTACCAGGCTGCATAGTATTGTACAAGTATGTGTATATGACATGTATGTGTATGTATGTGCAACAGTTGTAAACCAGTACCGGTACATACTTTGCCTTGGTATTTCATGGACTATCAAAATGTGATCAAATGCACTCGACATTATGATTAATACAAGCTAAGGCCCATAGAAGCTATTAAATGTTGTGTGTACACTCACTCTGGCCTGCCACATCGAACCAAATGTGTCAGTCAAGTATCATTGATGCTGTTTTAACACTACTTTGGATGGCAATGAATACTTTAAATTGCAGATTCATATTTATGTATTCTCCATTTTCCAATTAAAATAATAAGATTTATTAATGTACCCACTTTCATTTTCATTTCAACTCCTAAAATAATTTTAAAATTCAGATTATTCTTGTCCATGAACACATATCTCAACAAGAAATGTTGACACAACAGCAACAGGAAATGGAAACCGGACATAAATTTTGCATAATGTTTCTATAATTCAAGGTACCCAAATTTAAAGCAATGACAATGGAAGCTCAATTTGGAGAGAAAGCCAGTATGATGTATGTATGTATGTATGTGTTTGTATGTTTGTATACCATGCATTATCAACTAAGAGCTGAAGAACATACAATATAATACTGCAAGCATTGTGCTTGTAACTCCATGTAAACAAGGCTGATAGACTTCACAGTACATAAATCTTGTTTGGACTTTTGAAGTTAGATTTACTCTAACACATTCTATCTCATTCAATACAAATAATAATATGTAATGAAGAAAGAAAGAGTAGAAATGTGACACATTTTTATCCTGGTTGCAAGACATATAACATGAGACAGCTGAGAAAGTTACACCAGAAACAGAGAGAGAGAGGTGTCTCATCAACAATGTATAAGATATAAGGCAAATTCAATTTGGGTTATACAAAGGTCAGGTTTGATTTTCAAGAAAAATCCTAGTCAAGTACAAAGAAAACATAGGATCTAGTTGTAATTTTAAACTGTTACCCATTGTAAACAAAGCAGAGATATCTGAGAGGGCTGGGAAATAAAATATATCATGCAAAGGTAGTGACTGCAGATTAGACATACATGTATGTAATTCACATTGTACAGGCTCCACACTAAAAATTACCACATGTAAATTACAGGGAAATCAGGACTTCCTACCCAGTGTATCTGTCCATTTCATTGATGATATTCTGGAAATTGTCAGGTTACTAAATGCTGTCAGACATTTTGTTTGAAATGGTGGTCCCACTGCCCAAATATGTCTCCCTCTCATGGCGTAGCATGGGAGGTGCATAATACTCTACCTCACTACTTGGGATTACAACCTTCAAATTTTAGTTTGATTATACAACGAATATCCTGAAACAAATCTTAATCCTACCGTGTGCTTTAAGTTCACTCTTAAGGATGTACGATCGGAAAAATATAAGCGTACTGCGCCGATTTCCTCGCAGAAATGTATCCATAGTAACCACGCGCACATAGTGACGTTCCGAACGTTTTTGCGTTGTACAAAATGTCGTCTGCAGGTACAAGAAAATCGCGTCGAGAAAACGTTCAACGTGCCCTCAAAACACGCTTGAAGGTACGAGAATTCAGCAAAGAGATAAAAAAATGCAACATGACCGTAGCCTGTACAGCGTAAGTCAGTGGTGTGACGTCTGATTCGCTATACAAGAGCAGGTCGAGGTCGTGGTTATAATTCCAATGATAGTGTTGCTAGTAGACCTACCGGAGAATGGAAGAATGGCCGTCGCATTGTCGATTTGAGTGAACTAGCCGAAAATCTTGACACGTGTGTTAGTTGCGGGCTTGCCTTTACAATTGTCATCGTGTATTGGAGAAATGCCAAGTTCACGGCCTCGGCTCCTGGCTCCACGTAGTGTGTGACAACTTAGCCCTACTTAGCCTGCAGCGAAGTCAACCTAATCCCCACCAATAAGCGTCACGGAAATAAATATTACGTGATTTTTTGTATGCTATATTAATATATAGACTCTAAAAAGTAGAAGAACCTAAAAGTCTTTGCTTTGTTCTGTCATTTCCCTCTCATTAAAGTTTACAGGTAGGCTTGAATCATGACCATGCCTAGACAAGGCCATGCCATGCGCCACACTACAGGTAGCCACTGCAGGTACAGGTCAGCAGCATTTGAAGAGCGCCCCGCGCGACGAACCCGGGAGAGCATGGTTTATCGCCAGAACCTGTAAATCCTAGTCAGATTTTGCACAATTATGAAAACTCGAGCTCGGCGACCTACTAAACAAAATGTGGTTTTGAAAAATTCACAAAAAGAGCTATTATTTGGCAAAGTTTGAGAAAATTGACATTAGTAGAAACTATGAATAATTAATAAATTA
>LD354833.1:21631-33508 GCA_001465055.1 Ptychodera flava
TGTCTGTCTGTCTGTCTATCCATCTATCTATCTATCTATCTATCTATCTATCTATCTATCTATCTATCTAACTATCTATCTATCTATCTATCTATCTATCTATCTAACTATCTATCTATCTATCTATCTATTATTCTCATATTGTAGTGACCGCATAATAAGCTTATAAAGATGTTGGCGGATGTGTCAGAGTCAGTATCTTTGATGAAATTTGCAAACGAAATTAACAAATGACGGTTCATATTTAGATCGGTTCCGTTCTTTTGTATGTCATTAATATGTTGTTCTTACTGATCTTTACTGACTCGCTTTGTGTAATTTGTGATTTCTATATATAATGTGCTTTTAGAGATCTGAGAGGACTATGCTGGAATGACAACTGTAATTTTGGGTTAAACTAGCCATTCAAATAAAGTCAAATAACAACAACAACAACAACAACAATAACAACAACAACAACAACAACAATAATAATAATAATAATAATAATAATAATAATAATAATAATAATAGAAACAATCATCATCATCATCATCATCATCATCATCATCGTCATCATTATCATCATCATCATCACAGAAATTAAATAAGGATATTACAATACCAAGGTCACATTTGACTCCTTCCCATCCATTTTCACAGACACATCCTTGGTAGCGATCACAATTGGTATAATGGACACAATTGCACTGATGTTCACAGTATTGTCCCCATGCACCACTTTGGCAGCCTGCAAAAGACGGGTATGAAGGGCAATCAACCATTAAGATACATGTAATGTGAATGAGGACAGAATTATAATCCGCTACAAGGCTAATAATATATGTTAGTGAAATCGAGGCATGCCGCAATGCAGCACATCACGACATAATATTGCTACTAGTATGTGTAGTCTACTGCACTTGTGTATTCAATTAACACTTGTCAGATTTCGATCAAACGACCAGTGTATCAAATGCACGGTACATGACTAAACGATTCTTACGTCTCAATATTTCAATATTTCAAAGGAGAATTTTGGACATTTAACAATTTGTTTTCCGTTTAACTGTCATGATGCATTTATGAATATCAATTTACAAAGTTTCGTAATAAGTATTGCAGGCATTCAGCATTGGACTGTCAGATATTTCTATTAATTATGATAACAATAATTCACATGTACATAAGAGTATTTGAGACTAATTTGCAAAAGAAGGAATATGTGCGCTTGAATAGTATCCAAAGAACATCTTTCAAGAATATTCACACCATAAAAGACGTCGTGTGGAACTGTCGTTCTTGAATAAAATTTGTTAGCTCCACAGTATCTCTGAGTCATCATAGTTGATTGTTATAGTATGTACCCTGATCCCCGTGCGCAGAGTACGGCTAGAAATTCTCCATAGTTCAAGACGTATTCCCAAATCGGATGCATATTCCATTGAGACTCTGCATATTTTCATGCACTCCTACAGTCAATCGATTATTTTGTAAGTTACATTAATATTTTAAGCAATTTTTGCACTATTGCTAGCTATCTGGATGAGTAGATGACATATCACATAAAGTGTTTCTACATCGAATTTGTCATTAATCCCCGTGTTATTCATATCTTCCCAGTCAGGCCTTTTAATCAGATCGATTTAATGTGACTTAACATTTTCAAACGTTTGGATTGAGTTTCTCTGTACGGTCTTTTGATACCTCCAGCATTCACCTTATATGAGATAATAGTACCGATTTTTATATGAAGTTTATTGGTAGACCAACGATAACTAAATCATATTATGCACTAGAAATCAAGATTCTATGTAATAAATGCAAATTCAACATCGCCTGGTTAGGTGTACGGCCCATTCTGTTGCTCATACACTACTGATTTAATCTGTTTAAGGCGGTTAACGCTACATATAAAGAATGCATACAAACTAATTACCTGTGATGGACACATTGACCTTGTTTGAAACGGCGAATATTTTCTCATCCGAACTGAACACTCGGCATATGAACGTACCCTCATAGGCTTGTGTCATATTTGGGAATACAAAGAGGGCACTGAAAAATAGGCAAGAAAAAATGTCAGAAGACAACATGAGTTTTAACTAGATGAGTGTTTAGTGAAAAGTCACATGTTATGTGGTTATCTATGTGTAAATTTAATTGCCTTTCTAGAGAGGTTCAGTTAGTGTACGCGTACGCCACCGCGCGCCGTCAGACGTACGCATAATCTAGGTGTTACATGTTTAATGGAGCGTTCCCGATGATTTTGCCGCCTTTTTCTCAGAAACATGCCAATTTGTGTAATGTTTAAGAAACGTTCGTTTTTACTTGACGACTATTCTTATACCTCGTCTACCCATGAATTAAATCATCCTATTTTCTTAAAAGCGGTTATTAGGTTTAAAGAAGTCTTGTCAAGGTGGCAGATCAAAAGTGGAATGAGACTTCAACAGTTCGTTCATTTCGCGAAATCAAAGTAAGTATTTCTTTCACCGGTGCAAACTCTTGAAACATTCTGGTATCAAACATGTTTGCTTGTTTGCAATGATATTATACGAGGTTGCTTGTCTAAATTCATGCGAAACATTGCGAAAATCTATAAAAATACTATACACATAATTATGACTACGATTATAATAATTACGTGTACGTCTGACGGCGCGCAGTGGCGTACGCGTATCCGTGCTCACGTGTGCATAGAGAAGTTTAGTTGTGCGTTCCCGATTATTTTGCTGCATTTTTTCGCAGAAACATGCGAAATTCGTGTAATTTTTAAGAAACATGAATTTCGATATGTGAGGACCACTAGGGAGGTTTAATTACACGTCATTACGTTCGATCAGTACGCGTAGCGTCTTTATCACGTGACAACCAGATGTCGCCTACGTGCAGAACAGGCGTTCGGAACGTCAAACGACACTTCTACACGTAGTCATGATTACGTGTAGCATTTTTTGATATTCTTGATGATTTCCGCTAATGTAGACAAGGAACCTTGTAAAGTATTATTGCAAATTGGCAAACATCTTTGTAATCATAATATTTTGATACAGTTATTTATGTGGTTTAGAGAATTCTTTGGAGGCGTCAGACAAAAAGTGGAATGCGACAACAATATTTCGTTCATGTAAGGAAATTATGGCAAGTACTCCGTGTACAGTTGCAAACTCTACGAAATATTCTGATATCAAATATTTTTGCTAATTTACAATGATACCTTTTGAGTTTGCTTGTCGAAATTCGTAGAAATCATTGAGAAAATCTCAAAAATACTACATGTAATTATGACTACGTGTAGAAGTGTTGTTTGACGTTCGGAACGTCTGTGCTACACGTTCGCGACGTCTGGTTATCACGTGACAGACGCCAATGTGGATTCTACGCGTTCACGTTAACGTAAAACGTGTAGCCAAACCTGTCTATTATCACATGACAAAGTCGCTACGCGTACTGACGGAACCTTATTTCTCGTAACTGAAACTCAATTGATGTCGATTGAAACACCATTGAACGTTTGTCAATTGGGTGAAAAATTGGTTCGTACCAACAGCTTTCGAATTCGGAATCAGTTTTTATCGTTTGGTTTCTCTGATCTGGCTAAAATAATGTGTGTGATTTACACTGTCTTCTGTATCTGTTTGTGGAATGCGCAGGTGGTTGAAAAATAATTATAATGCCAGATTGAAATTCGATGTCCGCTGCACGGTCATAACAGATAGATGGATAAATTTGCT
The DNA here is from genome assembly GCA_001465055.1 of Ptychodera flava. NCBI lineage: Eukaryota > Metazoa > Hemichordata > Enteropneusta > Ptychoderidae > Ptychodera > Ptychodera flava. The sequence continues at coordinate 25,348 of LD354833.1, forward strand.
TTTTTGCTACCACTAATCGAAGACACCAAAATTTGGCGATTGCGAGATTTTTTCGAAATCACTAAAAGACGTCGTTTGAACTAAGATAGGATTAGCAGGATTGCAGGGTATAAAGTTGTATAATTGTTGTAAGAATGGCTAGTCGACTACAGCATTATTTCCGCTAATATTTATTGAAGAGCTGTAGGCCATGCCTAAGAAAGAAAATCATATACTGCAGTGCCATAAAGACATTTGAAAATAAATAGTTGTTTCATAAAAGGAATTCATAAAATATGTCTTGGCCAAGTTATTCTGTTTCACTTTTTCTTTACACACCAAAACCAGTATAGTTCCCGTGCAAGAAGACTTACCTATTTTGTGTCAGTTTAGAATCCAACATGGTTGGTAGGTCCTCAGATAAGCGTTTCCCGTTCACTTCAAGGAATACCGGGTTTCGGTAAATATTAAAATATAGGCACTGTAATCTTAGTGACGAGTAGAACCTAATATCTTCGGTTATAACGCTGAGTACTGCATACGGTTCCATCGCTGAAGAAGACATAATTTATCAATGACTTATTTCTTTAGTTATTCATTAATCTTTACAGATGATGAAATGGCCTGTAGGCTTGTACATAGTTTCATAGTTTACTTTTCTTTGAGTTTCCAATGCCTGGTGATGGAAGCGATTTTTCCGAATGTTTCTGTTTTTTGTCAGTACATAAATCATTGGAAAGTCTTCTTACGTCGAAAAGAAAATTACATTTAGTAAATGAACTCCAACAAAGGGAATATGTAAAATGTTAGCGTTACGTGTGTGTCGAATTTATGTGCACGTAAGTGTATCCTCCCCCTCCCCCCCCACTTGTCTCCTCAAAGAAGATAGACAGATACCCAAAGACCACATTTGTACCACTCTACTTGAGTGTTCAGTTCTCGCTGCTTAAATCTGTACAGGAGTTTGAAAAGGACCACCACTAACATTCGAGAAATAAATACATATCGCTAAATTGCAGAGATGAGAGTATGTATGTATGTATGTATGTATGTATGTATGTATGTATGTATGTATGTATGTATGTATGCGTGCATACATGTATGAATGTATTTGTGTGTCTGTGTGTGAGAGTGTGCTAGCTCATGGGTGGGTAGATGAATTGAAAAACGGATGTATATGTATGTGTACTTTCATGCAAGATTTAAACTTTTTAATCTTTTTGGCATTTTAAAATGTACCCGCAAAATACTAACTTTGAAATTTTCTTTAAGTCGCTTTGGCAAAAAAAAATTTCCACAGACTTCTCTTATTATATTATGCTTTTGTTCTAAGGATAACCAATTTTAAATTATAAAATATTTTACATACGAATATCGCAGGCTGGACCTCGCCATGCTTCCGTACACTGGCATGCACCATTCCACGCATGGCAAGTTGCACCATTCTTACATTGACAGTCATATTGGCAGAAACCTCCATACTTGTTGGAGGGACAACCTTAAATGTGGAGATAAGCATAGGATTAATAGTCGAAATTCTAAAGGGTGGCATTTCACTCTGTCTTTGACTTTCTGAAAGTTTACATGTGATACGTGCGGGTAAAAATCCAGCTTTGAAAGATATAACTTATACATTATGCGTTCTACATAGTTACAGATACATTTACATTTCACAAGAAAAAACAGGATGGCTAAGTAACGATAAGTAAGCTTAACATAATGTATAGGAGACTGTCCAGCCATCCTGTTTCTTGTTGTATTTCAATCTCTTGCTAATCGTTATATCAAAGCTACGCCATCAAAAGCTCGAATTCGTTTGATACATATATACCTGCAACTTAACCAGGAATCAGTCTATTGAATGTGATTTCTGAAGTACATTCTAAAACAATTTCAAAGACAATGTACAATTTCGCTAATGAACACTGTGGACTCAGAAAGATTTATCCGGACAAGGTCATGTGTTAAAATCACGATTATTTGAAGGTAATAATGAATAAATAAAAAGACCACATTTACCCTCTTTGTGGATTTACCAAGGCCAAGGCAGAGAATCATTGGTTTTACATTATCACTCATATTTTAAATATTTAATTGTACGCCTTTACTGTCTGCATTGTTTTCTCTGTTAGACACATTTTCTTGCCTCTTTTCTGCAGAAATCTTTAGTTTCAGACTAAGAAAATCATTTCTCAAAAACATGAACGACTATATAATGCCGTATACTAACGTGTGTCTTATTGAAAATAAGTTTGAACGAAGGTATTTCATTTCCAAAAGAAACTTTTATCGCTAGCCATGAAGGTTATTGCCTAGACCCTATACGTCGCTCACGGCCTCTGACCCCACGGAGGCCGTAAGCGACGTACAGGGTTCTAGGCAATAAAGGTTATGCCATTATTCAGATCTCAATATTTAATCCAGTAGACTTTTTATCTCTTGCTGACAAAATGCAATTATTCCAGTCTTAATATAACCGAGTATTATGTAATTTATTGGTTTAGTTTCATGAAAATGTTAAATTAGAAAACTTCATGTGTAAAGTAAATGTGATTCTCGAATTGACGCGTCATGCTCGATATTTCTTGAGTTAGCAAATCCTTATGCATGAACCATCGCACTTATATCATACAAGGGATTGGACTAACCTGTAAATTTAAAATTCACTACACCATAGTCGACCAGCTGGTTACGGTTTTCATTCGAATATTTTACAAGTAGGCGGAACCTTGTCAATTTAGGAGCATTAAACAAAATTAAAGTTATTCGTACAAGATAAGTCTCCAGTGGATCAATTGTATGGTCATGGGTTACGTCTCTGCCATCTTTCTGTGAAGATCAAGTAATGTTTATAGATTAATGTATTTACGATGATCAAACTCTTGCTCGTGTATTAGACTACAACTTATTCCTGGACCAATACTGCCTCGTGCACTTTATACAATTATGCCAAAGTTTCTGAAGTAATGTTCGAGAGATCTATAAATCTAACTTTCTTTTATGGCATTTTCTTACATGTACATGATGTAAGATAAGATGTATTTTCAGTATTAGACAGCGAAGCCACTGTAGTGAACTGCAATAAAACTGCTTACACTAATTAGTTTCAGCTGTAGCTAGCTGGCAAAGTCGACAACATTCACGGAGTAAGATGACACAAGATCTGCTTTAACTCTGCATGTTGGCAGTCAAAATAAACTAACACAAACTGCCCAGTTATGACACACTTCACTGGCATGCCATGGCGGTATCTGGTACCATATATCGCACATCTTTAAACTGACATGCATGGCTTGACGTATTAAGGTCGTCTGCCATTCAGGGCGAGAGGCCTTCCTTCCCTTATATTTTGTAATCGTAGTCTTGATATGATATATGATTTATCGATGTCCTTTTGAAGACGTCATCAAATTTCCTCAGACATTTTATCGTGAGAATGAGCTTATCGGATGTATTATTGGTGAACAGATGTGTCAAATATTAGTTGTGGCATTGGCCAAGAAAAAGAGATCTATGGTGCCAGCGACGTTTGGATTACTTGAAATATGTGAACCTACTTTTAACGAGCAAGCCATGCCAGTGTAACCACTGTAAGATCATGCGGCCATACTCTCGAGGTTTTTAATACGTGTATTGAAAAAAAATTAACAGTTTACTTCAAGAAACCGTAAATGAAAGAAATTGATAAAAAGCACGCTGTTAAATTAGATAAATGTTCTTTTTCGTTTCCAAATATCGGCCTATAAATAAATAATGCCCTTGTAACTTCTAAGCTATATACCAACCAGCTTTGAATGTACCACCCAGAACTTCTCTACAGGTAACTGGAATATAATTATTAGAGTAGCAATCTAAGGATTGCAGTGATGTGTGATTATTAAGTCGAGAAAACCTGGATCTACCGTAAATCTTTGAAAATGAAAGTGCGTTGCGTTCCCATTTACTGCATCAAAGGTGAAGTCTTCACGATAATTTGGATAATCTTGAGACACCAATATCATCACGATATCATAAATACTTTGCTTCTCAGCATGTTTCACAAGCCATCTCATTTCTTCCCCTTGCATAATGCTACTGATGTGTAGAATGCCTGATAAAATATAAAGTACATATATTCCTGTTAGGGGGAATGTTTAACTCTGCATGTACAGTTCAACCATCTTATGCTGAAGGAAAGGTCAGGTTATTATACTTTTATAGGTGGTTTTGCCGAGTATCAAATTAATACTTGAACAGACATTGCGGCTGCGTCGACATGACATCATTTATCATGTTTTCTTATGTTTACTAAGTGAGAAAAAAATTGTCTTCTTGACTAATCTCATGGAACTTTTCCCAACTTCCAAAATTTTACTCTCACAGCAGCATTTTAAATATTCTACCTATCTATTTATCAATCTGTCTGTCTCTGTCACTGTCTCTTTATTTACACGTCCCTCCCTCTCTCTCTCTCTCTCTCTCTCTCTCTCTCTCTCTCTCTCTCTCTCTCTCCCACTTCTACCTCTACCTCTATCTAGCTAGCTAGCTACCTACCTACCTGTTGCGTTCTTGGGTGAACATTTGGGTTCGATTCTATATTATAGTGACGACTGGACGACTGACGTTTAGTTGAACACCAACAAGTAAACTTTATTCAAGAGACGTAGACATACTACATGCACGTCCGCCATGCCATGTGGGGAGAGCGTATATACCGGATGGCGGGGAACTTTATCATGTGACTACATTTGCATATATGAAAGGATACAATCAGCATGCATAAATTAATTAACTCAATAACACAACATCCCCCTGTGTTTAAAAAAGAAAACAAACGGCAGTGCTCCAAAAAGAGAAGTCCCATCTCATGAAAATGATTGTTCCGATTCAATGAGAACTCTAAATACTGAGGCACTGAAATAACAACAAGAGATCAGTCTCTCTAGTTAAAGTCCAAACGCTGTGGTCTCTTGGATACACGTTGCGAACGTCGGAGCACAGGTTCAGCTGAGTCCGGTTTCTTCAAGGGTGTGGACGTCGTTGTGATATACGGTTCAGACGCAGTATCAACGGGGTTATCATCGTAGTCAGATGTTCGCAAGTCTTCCTCGCTGAAGTTCTCCGCTGTTGGTCTGATGTGGCGTCTATTGCGTCTGTATACGCCTCTTGGAGTCTCAACTGTATACGAACGTGGTTCGTCGGTGCGTGCAACAACTCTGCCCGGTTCCCAAGTTTTGTTGATCGGGTTCTGTACGCGAACAGGTTGTTGTGGCGTTAGTTCCCCGGCAATGGGCGACTATGCTCCCAGTGTCTCTTTACAGTGTCTTGGCGGCGCTGTAAGATGTTGCCATGGCGACTAACACCAGTAGGTATCTTGCTTGGTAGGTTAGAGCGATACATGCGCGAATTCAGTAATTCACACGGCGACGGTAGGTTATGATCGATTGGCGTTGTTCGTAGACATAACATCGCTAGATGTGGGTCTGTGCCAGTCTCGCGGGCTTTAGTAAACACATCCTTCACTGTGCGTACTTGTCTCTCGATGAAGCCATTGCTTGACGGAAAATGAGGTGATGACGTAACGTGCTCAAATCCGTAATTTCTAGCAAACTCCTTGAACTCTCGACAATCGTATTGTGGGCCGTTATCGGAGAGTAAGCGTTGGCAAATACCGTGCTCGTCGAATATTGATTTCAGGTGATTGATGATCGATCTCGAGCAGAGATTGTTCAACTTTCTTACCAATGGAAACTTCGAGTATTGATCAGCCACTAACAAATAAGTGGATTGTTCCCAGTGAAACAAGTCTGATGACAGCGTATGCCACGGACCTGGGGGTACATCGTGTGAGTGTAGTGGCTCTTTGGGTTGTGATGCTTGGTATTTCTGACAGATAGAGCATTGACGAACGACTTTATCGATGTCACTATACATACCAACCCAGTAGACTACCGATTTAGCGCGTAGTTTGCATTTCTCTATGCCTTGGTGTGCTAAGTGTATTTTCTCTAGTACCATTTTAACTACGATTCCATCAGACACTCCTAGCTCCTCCCGAAACGTCCAGTACGGTAATAGGTGGGCGGGGCACTCTGAGCGCGTGTTTGGCCATCCCGTCATGATGACGTCTCGTAGTGCCATGAGCTCGGCGTCGCGTGTAGTTTCTTCACGGAACTGATCAAGTCGTGCAGATGATGCGTTAAAGTGCATTTCGTGTACCGTAACATCAAGGCCTTTCACAGTTTCCCCCTTCACAGGGTCAACGCGTGACAATGCGTCGGCTAGCGGCACGCATTTTCCGGTGACATACTCTAGCGTGACGTTGTACGGCTGTGTGCGTAACAGCATCCTAGCGAGTCTTGGGGTGACGTTCGCTATGTTTTTCTTCACGATGCTTACCAATGGTCGGTGATCAGTCTCAATCGTTACACGTCGACCAAAGACGTACTCGTGAAAGCGTTCTAGGCCATATACTATGCCTAGCAGTTCTCTCTCTATATTTGAGTAGCGTGTTTCTGTATCAGTCAGCGCTTTGCTCGCGAATTCGATCGGGCGTTTGTCTTGTATGAGGGCGGCACCTAGCCCCCTGCTGGACGCGTCTACTTGTAGCGTCAGCGGCTTCGTCGGATCGTAGAATGGGAGGTTGCGTGCAGCACAGATCTCCGCTTTGATACGGTTGAATGCGCGATCATGCTCAGGACCCCATATGAATTCTGAGTCTTGCTTGCAGAGGTCGCGTAGTGGCGCGGTGAGCTCTGCCAAGCAGGGTATGTACCTGTTCAGGTAGTTTACAAGTCCGAGACAGCTCTGCAGGTCTTTCACGTCGCTAGGGCGGCTCATTTCTCTGACGGCCTTCATTTTGTCCGGATCGGGTGAAATGCCATTCTCGCCGATAATGTGACCGTAGAATAAGATGCTTTGTACATCGTACCACCAACTTCTCATCGTTGAAACGTACATTTTTGTCTCTTGCACGTTGTAGTACGCGATGAAGTGTAGCGTCGTGATCATGACCGTCCTGGTCCCAACCTGCGACAATAAGATCATCTGCGATTCCGAATACACCTGGTATGTCACAGAATGTCTTCTCCATCTGTCCTTGGAACACGTCTTGGGCACATTTTAGTCCCACAGGTAGTCTGCGATAGCAATACCTGCCAAACGGTGTCTTGAAGGTAGTCAGTAAAGCGCTTTCATCATCTAGCGGTATATTCCAATAGCCAGAGCGTGCATCGAGAATACTGAACCACTTTGCACCGTGTAGTCGACTGACTATCTCGTCAAACGTCGGTGTTGGATAGTGCGGTCGTCTGATCGCGAGGTTTAAGTCCTTCGGATCTAAGCATAGACGAATTTCACCATTTCTCTTGGTGACACAAACGCAACTGTTAACCCAGTCGGTTGGCTGTGTGACCGGCTTGATTATTTCTTTCTCTACAAGTCTATCCAACTCGGTTTTGAGAGCGTCTCGAAGGGCAAACGGCACACGTCGCGGAGGGTGTACTACAGGTGGAACGCTCCGGTCGATTTCAATGTGATACCTGTCCTCGAAGCGACCAATCCCCTGAAATACATCAGTGTACTGGTGAAGTACTCTTTCTCGCGCGGCGGGGTCACCTTTCGGTCTTGATGATTGTGACGTCATGTCCGACCTTGTATCAGGTTCAACATTATCGTCAGCAATGTCAATGTTGTAGTGAAAAGTAACCAGCTGTAGTGCGTTGCATGTGGGTAAGCCTAGTAATACAGGACCCTCTGCTTTACTCACGTGAAATAGGCAGCGTTCAGTCCGCTCGCGGTGAGATAGCGTGAGGTAACACGTACCATACGACTCAATGGTATAACCTCCATAGGCGACTAGCCTGGTGTGTGATGGTTGTAAACCTGGTAATGCCTCTGTGCTACCTTGTGTAGGCACAAGCGTGTGATACACTGATGCAGGCATTATATTTCCCTCTGCGCCAGTGTCTATCTTGCATTTGATGACTCTAGTTCTGTGCTCAGATTTGGCAGTAAGAGTAACAAAGGCTTGTTTCTCGCTGTTTCTATCAATCTCTGTGCGCGCCATGTCTGCTTGGAGCGTGTGGAAGTAGACAATGTCGGTTTTTCATCATCCGCCGTAATTTCTCTATCAGACTCTTTCACCATGTGAATACGAGCGGTTGGTTTAGTGTCTTTGCTGGGTGATCTACACATTTTTACC
>LD354835.1:19982-41384 GCA_001465055.1 Ptychodera flava
ACGATCTAAAAGTGACAGTTCACTCCTCTGGTTCCCAGAAAACGTGACATGCCCCCCCCCCCCCCCGCCGAAAGATGTAAAAGAGATGTCTCTAGGTTATTACGGTAGGGTCCTACCCATTGCTCAGATATTTAGAACCAACTTTAATTTGATGATAAACTTCGAGGTCTCTGAAGCTATCGCCGGGGGCGATATTTGCGGAGGATCCTGAACTCTTTGAGTGGGTTGACTCAGTGATTAACAATTGACCGTACATCTAGCAGGCCTCAGAAGACTTTGACTAATATAGCTAACCATCATAGCCTATTTCGAGAAGATGCAAGTAAGGAGGTATTTTATTTGAAAAATATTCGAAAGAGTTTTAATAAAATCAATATTTTAGAAGGAAGTGGGAATTGTTTGTTTCTACCTCCCTGGCGCTCCGATTTGGATAAAAATCATAAAAATCCTCTCCTTAGAAACTAGCTTCCAGTAAATAGCGACTATGGAAATTCGCCTCTGGCCATGATCATCATCATTCTTATATAAGATATGCACAGGCCCACTACCTCGGCAAAAGCGAATTGTATCCCTATCAGCGACATTATCGTTTCAACATGAACAAAAGAAAAACGCTTCCACTCCCCCTCTCATTGATACAGGACAAAATTGCCAGACAGCCGCCAAAAATCACGCTTTTTACAAACTTTTAAGCCAACAGATTTGTTAGCTGAGGCTGCATGCGACAAGCAAAATTATCTTTGTAACCAACAAACCAAAATATCGACTCTATTCTGATCAGCCACAATGTACAAACTTTAAGATATCCTAAAAAGTATGATATTTACAACTTTGTGATTTGAACGAAACAAATGCAACATAAGCAGGTAGGTTCACTCTAGGGATCGACTCTCGGAAACGCCCTCAAGCGACCGATCTTCTCATCTGGCGTGAACTAGCTTCTCGAGACATACTAAATGTTAACGGTTCTGTCGCCTGCGGCGCACTACACATGTGACTTGCCTGACGAAGGGTCGTCAACTTGCATGACTTCACTTTGAAATACGGACGAACAACAAACATTGTTCTGAAATTGCTAACTCAACAAACGTTCATGTCAACAAATCCTAAATAATACTGGAATTTGTTAACCTTCAATTTTGTTGAGTCAACAACTTCTTCATACAGTATCAAACACATCAGACACATGACTGCATAAAAAAATAAAAAAATGTAATCGATTGAAACGAAAAAAATTCTACGCAATCACGGGTCACCGCTGACCGGGTGATCAACGAAGATACTGGGAGTTTTCGCCGACGTCTTTTCAGTGTGTGCGTCCGGAGTGACGACATAGACACGCCGGGCATTTGTCTGGAGATGTTTAAGCTTATAGTTAATGGCCATGCTTTAACATGATCATTTTACAGGTACACGGGTCTTCGTTGAAATAGCTAGCCAGTGGTACTTTGGGTGTCTTGTACTGTTTTAGACAGTGCGCTGTCAGCATTAGAAAATAAAGAACAATGGAATGGAGAATACTTTTACATTAGCGTGTCCTGTAATGAAAGAAAAACCTAACAGCGAGAAGAACAGACAACAAGACTGAAGGGACGTAAAAACAAACTGTCAATAACACGATTGGAACTAATTTAGGATAATTGGATGATGAAGCAATGTCGATTTAATCTTCAAATATAACCTCATCTACTTTTCTTTTCAAGTTACACACTTGTTTTTATGAGTATTTTGTAATATCGCAACATTCGGCACCTAATGCTTTTGAGAAATTTGAAAAATATGAAAACCCAATTATCCCAAATTAGTTCCAATCGTGTTCAATCGATATCGATTATTTATATAGTAAAACAGTATGAATGCAAATAATAGCTTCGTAATGGCCCATCAAATCTTGAATTTGTGTGTTTATGAGCAAAATTATTCCTGACACTAAAAACGCATATTGTAATAATTATTTTAAATGTATGCCTTTGGTGACATCGTTTAATCATTATACACATGAGTGTCCCCTGACATGTATTGTAAGCATACATATGCAACGAAGTCCATGGTAGAAAAAATAAAACATAAAATGTGGTCTCTCAATAAGTTACACAATACAAACAAATGAAATCTTTGGAATGGATGAGAAGATCTCGGGAAAAATTGTTGGGAAAGAATTCAACTTCGCTGCTCTTGCAAAAGCAGGTCATTATGCATGCACGAACCTCATCTGCCAATCAAGTCTTAGAAAGTAAAAGAATTGTATATCCTGGTTTTGCTCATCTCTGAATAAACCCTAATTAGATGCACCCTTTATAGGACAGTACTGTCGCTTTGCCTCGAAGAGAGACTCAGGCTTCAGAGCTCTATGTGGAAACCTTACCTTGGTAGGATTATATTTTGTAAGATGCATATCAACAACTAAAACAACAAACAAACAAACAGGGGTACACAAAGTCTTACTTTCTTAAGTCTAGGTAGCAACGACGTCATGCATCCTTAAGGTTCAACGACCGTTATTATTGATCTATTTTGAATTCTGTTTGTTCTTTATTAAACTACATTTTCTTGTTTTAGGCCTAACATGATATCTTTATGCCGAGTGTTGGACTTTTCTAGTCAATACAGTCTGCAGATATACCTTGATGTTCACTAGTAGTGTTGACAACTCAGTCTGGACTGTAAATCATTCGCATGTTAGATAAACATTGCATATTATACACCTTGTCTTACGTTTGCTAGTCTAATACATTGTATTTCATCGTCATACAATACAAAGTTGAGAAAATTAATTTGTTTTATAAATTGGACGGAATGAAAATATGTCCAAAATTAAAGCTTTTGTCCTTAAACAAGGGTCACGACGAACTGCATTTCCCAACATGCATGTGGATAGCTCCTTTGTTATGCAAATCACGCAACATCGTGAACTCTGTGTGCATGTTATGGTGCAGTTTCTTCAACTTCTCGGGCGGTAACATCACTGCTTCCTTATCAAAGTAATGATAATATAGCGGATTCCCATCAGGGTCGTTTGGGAAAGGCCAGTATCCATAGAGGTGAACCTCTTCACAGAAACTCATCGCCCCGCTGAACAGAAGAAACCCTAGATAAGATAGAGGTTGAAATCGACATTAGCTACGAATAAACAATAACAGATGAGTTTGTTTCACCAGAAAATGCGTTTAAAATGACCAGAGAGGTATTTCTATAGTTCAACTCATCGTGTCCCTGGTCCTGAGTACAAACACGTAATTAGGAAAAATTCATACAATTTGTCGTTTTTTCAACGACGAAGTTAGCATACACAGTTATGACTGACAGGTAAACTACAAGAGTAGCAAATCAGCTGCTTTCAAGAAATTTATAACAGAGGTATTTTACACTATTCAAAGGTATTATGAATAAACAGGGGACAAAAGTGATAGTTATTTGTAACCCCTCCTCCCCGTGCAACGGTTCAACAAATTTTCCTCTCGTCCCCATTGTCTCATCTCCCTCTAGGCTTTCTCTTTATTATAAAATTTACCATCACTGCCCTCTTACCGATTATGGCATTACCATTGACAAATTGACAAACATCTAAAGATAAGAAAAGGGTAACATTTTCAAGTCACGATTGCTGATGTTCCGCAGCGCTCACACGAAAAGCAAAAAGCGCTGGCCAACATAAACAACACTCTTGTTCGCAAACTTTGTTGACCGCCGCTGTCGCAGCATCTGTTGCAGAACAATCGTTCAAATCCAGACTCTGGTGCATAGACGACACATCGATATGTATAAATAAAATTTCATGTTTGAAAGTAACATCAGCTGTTCTTCTTACAGGTGACATTATTAAGGTAGTGTGAGCCTGGAAAGTGAAAGACTTAAACTTTGCTCAATCTTTCCTCAAAGAATATTTCAACCGTTCTCGTTCAAAATCAAGAATAAAAATCGGGGGTCACCGTGCAAATTTTGGAACAAGAGAAGATTTACCGATACTTGAAATTCAAAATGGCCGCCATTCACTAATAGTAATAGTAATCTTTATTTCACTTCAGGCCACGGGCCCTATGTGTTATGATATAAATTCAAAAAAATACATTTGGTCAAAGGTACACACAAATTAGAGATTCGCCTCATTTCGTGCTTCAAAAGCATAAAATATAAATCTACTCATATTACGGATAACATCTGCCTTATCTGTGCTCAGCAATTGTACAAATTTGTCTATACTTAGTATTACTTGGTAGTAAGCAGGAATATATTTTTCCCTGAGTTCCTTATTCAAGGGGCACACTAGTAAAAAGTGGAATTCATCCTCAATTGTTTCGTTGTCGCATGAACAAAGTAACTCTTTCTTCTCTTGCACTTCTGCAACGTCTACCTTTCTCGATATTTAAATTGTGCGCTGAAATTCGGAATGAAGTAAATACAGTTTTGAAAATTGATTTCATTCAATGGCCGCCATTCCTGTGTTAACTCTATGGGGTAAAAATTGAATATTGTGTTTTCGAAAAACTAAGACAGTAAAATATTTTCTTTCTCCAAGAGCTTTAAAATGAGCCCCCACAAGTGGTAGATCAGAAAAGAATTGTAGAAATTTGAGAGTCCGAATATCTGTCCCCGAGGTGCGTTCTACCTTAAGATAAACAATCTTATTTCACATACTTATTTCTGGTGGCTAAATTTGATGTTTCGTCTCACCTGTTGTTGTTCTGCGTTCTTTAATATTTCGGGCTTTCCAAAAGTTTTTTACCAGGGTGATGTGGCTAGGATGAGGATAGACCACCTTAAAGTTCAGAGGTTCTAGCGCATCTTGCGCTGCAAATGAGAGGTTTTTGCAGAAAAAGTACGTAAACGCTGGCATGTACACCAGGGAATCCGAATATTCGCTCTGCATGTAGTCTTTGAAATCCAGTGTTCCGTTCTTGTCAAGACTTGCGTATCTGTCGTAAATTACAGAGGAAAACAGTAAAGCGTATTAACTATAGTTTTAACAATAGCTTTTATACAGGGAAGAAGAGTCTGAGCTACAATCAACTGAAATTTGTTATTAACTACACAGCAATGCGGGGACAACGTTAAGTTCTCTGCAGCAATCTATTGCGTCAAAGACTGCGGGACCAATAATTGTATTTAATGAATATTTAGCCATTTCATATCAACGCATAAATTTTTCGAGCTTCTAATCCCGATCACAAACACAGTTTTAAAAGAGTTATATTTTACGTTCGCACAATGCATACCTTTTATACAAATCATTTCATTGTTGAAAAATTATGAAATAATCATTTGTTTTATGTTTGTGGCTATGCCATGAAGAAATAACATCGATAACATCGCATAGAAACCATAAGATGCTAAAGTAACTCAAAATCAAGTTGTAGCTCATATATATTTTATACACGCAAACACACATACACATATACACACACACACTCTCTCTCTCTCTCACATATATGTATGTATGTATGTATGTATGTATGTATGTATGTATGTATGTATGTATGTATGTATGTATGTATGTATGTATGTATGTATGTATGTATGTATGTTTTTCGCATACTTTCGTTCTAGGATGGTTGGGTTGCAGGTGATCAAGTCTGTCTTTGATCCGACGTCTTCAGAATAATTCCGAACACTCGCCAGATTGAATCTGAAAAATATAGACAATAAACAAATGTATTATTGTTTGCTTTTACACAAATGTCTTCAGATTTATCCTCCATTTTTCTTTAATATAGAAATCGATGTCTCGGCGGAAAAGTAGAATAAAAATATGTATATTTTCTGCAAATCATTCATGGTTGATGAAACTTGCCTCATTACAAAGTCTGCAGCGTCTATGGATTGACCGCATTTGCTACCGAGCAGAATGCCACTACTCCCAACCAAGCTGCACTTCTTGAACGATTTACTTGCGAAGGGCATTTTCTAGAATTAGAGAGAGGAATCGTTAAGCAATCATTTTGCCAGGACTACAGCCTGTGTGAAGCCAATGGCGCTTGCTGCTAGCAAGCAATATCATTGACTTGTGTTTTCTCAGCCGGAGCGAAATGTTTCTTAGGTAATGTTATCCCAGAACGTGTTCAGGAAATATTTTTAAACATCATCAATAGTTACCGTTACGTAGATTGCTTCTTTTCTTGAAGTTATTTACATGCTTTTAAAATTATTTTTTGTACATGTTTAATTTCATTTTTCCTTCTTGGTTGAACTTTTGACATTGCTCATGATATATTAGCTCGCATTTAAAATAAAAAAAGTCTTTTGTTGTTAAGTATTATCTAAATAACTGGAATCGTTTGATACTGCCTTAAAGATTTCGCTGTTTTCCAATTGGTGTTTGGAAACTATAGTAGAGTCGGGGCAAGGTTCCAAGACAAGAAATTGACCTTTTTAAGCTAACTATTGTCTAGTGGTTAATAAGCTCAAAAACCCCGTAAATTATATATTTCATAAAGCCTAGATATATAGGAATATTTGGTTACAATAATGTTACCATTGTTTACATAACTATCACGTGACAGGCAATTTGCATAACCTTTCGAAAATCGGTTTTCCCTATGTTTTGTTTAAATGCCTTGAGATATGTGGCTGAAATTTGTGTGAGTGCAAGCTGTTTTAAGGATCTTCCAAAAAGTGTCTCAGAATTATTTAAAACTTTCTCAAACAATTTTTATGCCAGAAAAAGTTCCAGGGGGGTAAATTTAACCCCAGTTGATTTCTTTAAAATTGTGCTCAAATAAAAACTAAGCAAGATATAAAAAATCTGAGATACGCTTTTGAAGAGCGTTGCAACAGCTTGCAATTCATCAAGATTTAGTCAGATATTTGGAAGTATTGAGACAAAACATAGGGAAAACCGATTTTTGAAAGGTTATGCAAATTACCTGTCACGTGATAGTTATGTAAACAATGGTGACGCTGTGGTTACCAAAATGTGCCCCTATATCAAGGCTTTCAGAAAATGTATAATGTACGGGGGTTCTGAGCTTATTAACCACCAGAGAATTGTTAGATTAAAGAGGTCAATTCTTGTCTTGGAACCTTAAGTTCTGTTTTACAAGTTCCCAGTGATGATAAAGCAATCGTATTCATTGAATGTAATAGATACATCGAGGGTTACCTTCGGGAATCTTTCAAAGACATCTGATGTTACATTTAAACGTGATTTTCTTTCAGCTTCAAACTTCAACGTGTCGTTGAGGTGAACATTGGTCTGCGTTGTCAGAAATAATTCCGTCGTGTTACATTCTCTCTCGAGGAAGGCGCTGTGGGTCAATGTACAGGTCCAGGGTCACGTGTACGGTGGTAATCGCACACAGGTCCATACCGAACAAAAATATGGCAGTATATTTAGACTGTATACTCAAAATATTCATTGCTGCTTCCTCCTATCTACCGTAACTAACCTCCTTTTCATATTCTTAGGCATAATGATTTGGGACAGGTATCTTACAAAAAAATAACCATTAAAGCATTGTCACATCGGATTAATCCATTGCGTTAGTTGGAGTACTATCCGGTGATGACCATGGAAACAGACAACTGATACTTTCTTCGTCCATGGTCCCGAACCAAAAAGATAATCACAGGTCAGCAAATAATGACACAAAAACAATGCTAATGGACCATGATACTTTTTAATTCCAATTTGCAATTTAAAACATGTTTTGACTGTGTGACTGTATTTTCTTGAAATGCGATGGTATAGAGTTTTAGTGTTTGACAACTGCATACTTAAGATTTTTTGAAACGATTCCAAGGTTTGTGAATGGGACTCAAAGACTATCATTGTGAATGTTGAAAAGCAATGGAATAGGAAATCAAAATAATGATCGATATAACGAGGAAAATTATAATTTTGCAGGTCAAATGTGAACATTCATGAGTAATATTTGATCAACTTCAACATGTTCAACATATTTAACTTGTATAACAATAGCTAAAGAATGAACATGGAAATCAGAAAAGTGATCAAACCAGAAGACGTAGTTTGGCTCAAGGTTGACCTTACAATATTGGTCAGTGTTGCATATACGTTGCCCAAGTTTCCAACACAAATAGTTAAGTGATGTCAAATTAAGACGTTGCAAATGTTAATATGTACAGAGTTTGGGCTCCAAATATCTAATTTTGGAAGTTATAGGTCTTATAACTCTTTTACTGTACCCCAACCTACCCTTGTCTATCCTATATGCCTGCCTGCCCGCCTGCCTCTTTCCCTCCCTCCTTCCTCCCCGGCCTCCCCATCTACCTACCCTTACTTTACAAAATCCTTACCTTAGAGACCCACTCTTACTTACCCATAGACTCGCCCCCAGTCATCTGGCTTTTGTCGGCAACAGTTACTGGCTGTTGGCTGAGGCCTTCGCCCCACGATCAAAGCAACAGCCTACCATCAGCGAGATGGTCAGCTGATGTTCAGTCCTTCAATTTATTATATGTTTTGATGGAGACTTGGAGCAAGTCTAACCATGGACGTAAAACTTTGCCAGTACATATCTTCACCTTCATAAAGATATAAACCTACCTTAGCTTATCAGCCTCTTCTGGATCGAAAGTCCAGTTCCTTTTTATGCTTTGATAGATATTCACCACAGAATCCTGCGATGGTTGCACGGAACATTTCTCGGTCTCTATAATCGGTGGTCTTGCAGTGTGGAGTACGAGTGAGAACGTAACAATAGTCGAGATTAGCCCGAAAATGGCAAGAAGTGTAACTATCTTCGATCGCTTTGTCATGGCCACTGGAATGTGAACTTATCAGTAAACCTGTAAGAAGAGTGGTGAAAAAAGTTTCAGTTTGTTCTCCCAAAGTTAAATTTAATTCAAAAACATGCGGATGCGCCTATGTATGAAAATGACGATGGGCAAAAGTTCTAGAGGACTTGAACGGTAGTAGAGGGCGCCAGTGTACTGGTATTATTATAAAGGCTGCTTCTCTGAGGAGTTTATCACAACTGAGCTGAGCTGAGGATTTTGTCAGTTTCAATTAAGCCTTTTGAGACTTGGAGGAAAAGGATGCGTCCTTAATGAATTTATATAATGATCTTTTAGTTAAATGACTGATTATTTTCTTTTGTTTTCAGACAAGTTGCTTTGTAATTTTGTTCAAACGCTTGGCACATATACAGTTGTGTAGATTTGTATTATTTGCCACTTTGTTGGAATGAATTTATCTTTTTCTAAAAAAAAAATATAAAAAAAAAATTTAAAAGGCTGCTTCTCAGGACTGTTTGTCAAGTTGAGGTTAGATTTATACAGGAACTTCCCCTATAAAAGCTGGATTATCGTAAATCTATGCAAATGTAAAAAAGCCACGCAACTGATCGGACGAGAAATGTTTGGTCCCAGAATTCCATTATTTTGCCATGTTTCAGGCATTCATTGTCATTGAATCTTGCATATGATGTCTGTGAATATATAGAGACTAAATATTAATTTGAGTCGAAAAAAAACGAAAACAGTGTTCTTTGTGGAAAACGCCTGTTTCAATGTGTTTCCTGTACCATTGACCCCTTTTTGCATCTGTAACGAAAGTGTCCATTATGACTTAAAGGTTCCAGCCAAGTTACCCTTCTTTTCATAGACACAGGGTTTCTTTCAGTGGTAAAAGTGATGAAAATTACGTACGCCATTTTAAAAGAAGTACGTGTAAGCTACAAGTACCGTATATACCTATGCCGACTTCGACGGATCAAAGAAAGTCAGGCAGTGATCGTATCATCGATTAAGTCTTCGGCACTGCCAAAGAAAATCCTATAGGTATATGTCTATTCAGAGCCGTAATGCATTAGTTTTACCGAACGTAAACGGTATTGTGTCTGTTCGCGTATACTTCAGAACATTGGCAATCGGTACACCTTGGATTTTGTTTGTTGTTTGCGTAGACCACGTTCACAGCCAGTCAATTCGTGACAAATATTCACCTTGAAGCGATTGCCGGATAAGTGGAGTGCCACTATACGCATCTGGTTTTTCCTTCATCAAAGTGTCGAAATGCCATCGAGTAGCTCTGAATTTTTGTAATCAGATAAGCAATGCCAAAACAGCACAAACAGATATGTCACCTCGGCAAAATCTACCAACTCGCGGCAGGCTGTTGGACGCTGCCAGCACTGACTATGTTGCCAAATAGTAGGCGAGAATGTTGACTATGATTCATTCATTCAATTTAGCAACTAAACTGGATATAAAATTTAAAATTAATGACATCACCCTGTAGTACTATAAAAAGCTGTATTTCTATTCGGTGTTTGCACTGACTGTTAGGCAGACGCGAAGATGGAGGGGATTTAGTATTCTCCCAGACACGGAATACGATCGTGTTCAGTGGGTACCCTGCTTTTGATATTCAGACAGGTGATAATTGAATGCTCCAAATCCCCCTAGTGTAACAGACAGTGCTTACCCCCGATAAACCATATCGAAAAACTCCCGCCCAGTGTATGCAAATAGCTGCGTCATTACTAATCCACCCATTGTGCGCCCACGGTCCTGTAACTTCCCGTTTAAATGACAAATGTACTTCCACATTACATGGCAATTTCTATTTAACGAGTCTAAGTTTCATGGTTTCTTTGGTCTAGTATATCAGTATGACATCAATCGTTCTGCAAAGAAAATCTAAATTTTATTTTTCAAGAATTAAAAAACGTGAGGACGCAAAACAAAGATGTAAACGGAGCGATATTTTACTTGTGCATTTTGACGAAAGAAAGATTTCTTTTCTTCCTATGCTACTATGTTAAATGCTCATCAGATATCATCCTGAATAGAAAATAAATTTGCACTAAATATATCTCTGCATTTCCATCTCTATATAATTGATAACAATCATTTGTTTCATGTTTGTCTCCATACCAAGGAAAACTCAAAATCAAGTGAAAGCGGCCTTATGTATACTTGCAAATTTAAGGTTTTCTTAGTCTGTTCTTTCTAATGCTGCTGATGACTTATATCTCATATATATATATATATATATATATATATATATATATATATATATATATATATATATATATATATACATATACACATATATGTGTGTTTGTGTCTGTGTGAGTCTGTTCTGTGTGCGTATGCGTGTATGTATATATGTATGTATGTATGTATGTATGTATGTATGTATGTACGTACGTAGGTACGTAGGTACGTACGTACGTACGTACGTAGGTACGTACGTACGTAGGTACGTAGGTACGTAGGTACGTAGGTACGTATGTATGTATGTATGTATGTATGTATGTATGTATGTATGTATGTATGTATGTATGTATGTATGTATGTATGTATGTATGTATGTATGTATGTGCGTGTTTGTGTATGTATACAAAGAACACATTAACATACACTAAGTACAAAGTAATAAAAGTTTCATGCATCTTGCAATCTTCAGAGATACATGTTATTGTTTTTGACGCTGTGCTTTGAAATCTGTATGCTTGAGTGGAAAGAGAGAGAGAGAGAGAGAGAGAGAGAGAGAGAGAGAGAGAGAGAGAGAGAGAGAAGGGGTAGGGAAGGAGGTACGGAGCACGCCATGTGTGTGTTGCGTTGGTGATGTATGGTGGCTGGAGCTGTCGCCGATAAAAATACGCCAAAATTATTAGTATGTGTTATGTTAAATATTATTTTAACAAGTGATTTTTTAACAAAAGTATTCACGTTAAATAAAGTAATATCGAAACAAAAACGAAAAGCTATTGCAAATAAGACAAAATATTTGAAAAAAAAAATCATTTTTTTTTGTTTATTAAAACAGCAGGAACATTTCATTTGAAACAATTTTTCTTGTAAGAAACAAAAATAAAATCATATTTTAAACGAAATCAAATAAAGTAAATTTAAAATGAAAAAAATTAAAGTAAGATAAAAATATTAAAGTATACCATCATGCTTTTTGGGGTATGAGATTCACAATGGCGGGGATATGAACGCTTCCATCGCATATACAGCATATACACAACATATAAGCTTAGAGAGAAAAATGGGCTTTGCGAAGTTTGGAAGCGCAGATGAGCACACCATGTACCTAGGCGAGGTGGGTGTGCTCGACAAAGCAGAGGGAAGCAAGTTTTGGATTCAAAATCGACTGTTTTCGGCGGAGAAACCGCACGGCGCAAATCCGAGGCGCTGTCGGCGGTTTTTCTGTGGCAGTCATCAGGGCTGTGGAGGGAGGCCGGAAACACGAGAAGGGTCATGCAGCATTCGGAAACCGTTCTCCGCTCAGCTACTTATACGTTTAACTTTTCTATTATCATTTTCTGAGACTGTTCGCTGATGAGAGCCACTTATAATACGACATTGAACTATCGTATAATACGTTATAAAACTTTCCTATTATCGTTTCCTAGGACCTTTCCTTGTTTTGACCCGGGGTTTAGACCGGCCTCCCACCACAGCCCAAAGGCGTAGCGTGTTATGCAGTAGTAGCCACATCAACATGCTCACCAATGTATGAAAGCAGTAAATACACAACTGAAGGCAATTTGTGTCGGCCATGCCAACTGATCTTGAACAAACAACAAGGCCAACGGAAAGGTATTTACGAGAATGAAATATAAATAGGCTGTGTTTGAGTTCACCTTTCATCACGGTGCATGGTCAAAGTCCGCCTTGTATTTTGAGGTATAGGCGTAGTAAATCTTACATTGAAGATTGGCCTAGAATGGTACTTCCCTCGCCAGGTGCTATGATCTGTTTAAAGATTTGTTTCTCAGCAGTACCTACCGTAGCCAAGGATTTCTGTCAACTCTTACAAGTAATTCCTTTTAGTAGTCGGTATTGTTCCTTCAAAATGTGCCCCACATATCAACATGCCCTATCCTAAGCGCAGCGCGTCGAAGAGATTTGTGCCACAGTTAATATTAATGTGACAAGAGTTATAGACCTCGTGACTATCGTTGCCAACGGCAACTCCACTTTATACGATGTCAATTACAGATGAAACTAAAGGCGGTTAAGCAGCAGGTGGCAATATGTGTTCTGTGGCAATATATGTTCTATCAAACCACAATCCGAGAGGGACAGTGATTTTGCTTTTCATTTTTAGTTCTGCATTCATAAATACTCTAAATACTTGTGAGGGGGGACGCTAACAAATCACGCCTGAAATCTTAATTCGTTTATATCCCCTCCCCTTCAATACCGTAAAAAACATCCAAATCTCCCTCTGTATCCGTTGTCTAAAATAACCCCTCAAGTATTATACGGCCAAACATTTTAAACTAACATTTTGATATGATTTTTAGCGTTTTTAATACTCATATCAACTCCAATCTCTTGTTTTACACCTATATAGTCAGCATTCAGCGTATCAACACAGCCTGCTTTATGTGCCAAGTACACTTATATTGCTGGCAGTCGCATTTCAGGCCAGCTATAAATTACATTGTCAGTTTTATAGCAACACCCCTGCATAACGATGGTTTCAACCGGACTCGAACCCACAACGCCCAGTACCCTATCACCAAGCGTAGAGGCCAACAGTCAAAACCGCTCGGCTAAATTCATATACTCTTGTGTTAGCAAGCTGAAAGTATCTCAACATGATTGTAAAAAAAAGAGAAGTGCAAGAAATGATGTTGATAAACAAAATGAAAACGTTGAAGCAGAAATACCAAGTTTAATAAAGCTACCGATCATTTGCATCTTGGCTACTCTCTGAGGCTTTATTACATGCCGCGATGTGAGTGCAAATCAGTGCATTGATTTGAATAGGAACATCCGGGATGTTAGCGGGCCGGTGAACGATGTACTGACCGGTTTCCATGGTTACCCGGTCTAGTGAAGCCCTTCGACGTTTTCGACGACAAAGAAGACGCTTAACTCTAGATGTAAAATATCCATGCGCGCACTACTATTTTGACTTTCGTTAAAATCTGTTTGATGCTGGTCGATAACGGTAAAATTGTTTGAAAATGCTCTGCATGTAACCAAATGTTAAAGCATTAACTGTGAAGAGGCATGTAATAAAACTATTATTGCCTGAATACATGGGTTTATGTACCCTCGCAGCAGAAGACAATTGTCCTCCTGGCGTCGGGCAAATTGTCACCTGCTCTCGGGCATATTATAAAAATCCATGTATTCAGGCAATATTCGTTGTAAAATGCCAAATTATGGAAATCCGGTCACGACATGCGACATGCGACTTCAAAACTGCGACCTGCGTCCTGCGAGTTTGAAACATGCGACCTGCGACTTCGGCATTTAGACTAGGTGTAACCACGGTCCCTCCACAACCTGCGACTTCACAACAGCGACTTCGCGTCCTGCGTGTTTGTCAAACTGCGACCTCCTGAGTCGCAGGTACGTCACTGTCACAGTCACATCTCGCAGGCAGGTCCACAGTCGATCTGCGACTTACAAACTGCGAGATAAATGTCTAGGCTGGTGGGGTGCATGGTCACCGAATCGAATTACAACAACCACAGAATACTTCTTTAGGTCTAAACTAGGTCATTTCGATCTGTGAAATAGCCGCCACTTTAGGAAACAACAACAACATGCTTGTTGAAGTAGGCCTATCAAAACAAATTTTATTCATGAAAGTCGGTGATCAGTTGAGCATTGTCCCTTTGAAACCGAACTTTGAAAGCAACCGAACGACACGTAGGCCTACACAGCTGTGTCATCGAAGCTCTCATCTCTTTCCTAATGACACCACCTATCACTGATATTACTTGTAACTGCTTTTCATACTCTCAATAACCACCAAATACCTAAAATCATGGATCAGGTCGTGATCTCGCAGGTCGCAGTTCAAACTCGCAGGTGGCAGCTAGGCTAAAGCACCTGGAAGTCGCAGGTTGCAGTTTGACAAACACGCAGGACGCAGGTCGCAGTTTTGAAGTCGCAGGTCGCATGTCGTGACCGGATTTCCATACTAAATACATATAACCATATAGGAATAAAAGTAAACTGTTTCACAGATGTGTGGAAGGGCAGAAGGGGACGTCGACGGCACGGTCGGCTGGCGCAATGTGGTGTAAATCCTCAGTGTAATCGATCGGGTACGGCGCGGTGGTGTCTGTAGCGATTGCAATGTACAACGCCGACAGTTGTGGTAAGGGAAAAATTCATCCCCATCATCCACCCCAATTAGCAACACTGAGGCTTATGCGCATTAAATTTAACGCTCACCTATGGCGCGTAATCCCACAGGTCGATTAGGCATTATATTTGTGATGATTTTTCCTATTATTATCATAAAAAATAATTATGAATATGAATAAATTATTAATATGAATGTTACAGAATACTAAAACTTTTTTACAAACCATGTCGTCTACTTTGTGTAAATGCTGTCTGGAAACTCCATTGTTGTGATAATTATGATTATTAATAAATTATGATTATGATTAATAAAATCATATTTTACACATTGTAATGTGCTTATGTGAACAACCCTCTGAAAACCCTTATATAGTTTCACAATGTATGCCAAATGTATGTGCAAAGGTCAGACAAGGAGTAAGGAACGATTTTTTCACCACGTGAAATGAGCGAATCGAAATGAGCGAATCGTACTTGATCGACACTTGAAACATTTTGAAAGTGTCGATCAAGTACGATTCGCTCATTTCACGTGGTGAAAAAATCGTTCCTTTCCACGGGTATCGCGAATGCGCTCGACGGAACTGAAGACAACATGATTTCCGAGGAGATTCCGGTACTTGATGACGACTTATCAAATGAAGCCCTGGGACTCGTGTTTGATGACGAGGGGGAAGATGACGATATAGACTTCGATGGGTTTGACTTCGATGAAGAGGGTTATTGTATTGACAAACGCGACATCCGAAGTTTCTTCCGCGCATGAACTGAAAATACTTTGAATTTCTTTCTTTATGTTTTATCAATTTTGTACATTTTTTCTCATGTTATAAATGTATTTATTGTTTGAACGGCATGTCTTGCTTGAGTGTGTCCTTTTCCTGAACTAGTCCCGGCAATGAGTGGGCGATAGTGTAACAGATTTTCAAGATTATGCATGCTTTCGAAATTCTTGCGAGGGAAAAATACCCAACTTCCAAAACGTGCATGTTCGTACCATTCCGAACAGATGATCATAGATGACTGAATTCCACATCAAGAGACATTTCGTTCATCGATACAAATAAAAAAAACTTAAAAGTTTTATTGCCACAAATTCAATTCATCAAATTGTAAGCATATTGGCGTAGCAATCTTTCGTCTCGGCCTGCCCGCCGATGCTGCAACACTTTATCAGTTCGAGCCACAGTTGCAAGTGTAGTGATACGTACGCGGCGGCCGGTACGTATCACTACACTCGCAACTGTGGTGCACCACACTGTATGCATGTGCTGAACAGAATTTTACTCTGACCTCATGCACTGACACCGTTGACCTATTGCGTGAATTGACCAATCGCAGCCAGCGGAACTTTAGGGACTTTCGCTTTACTCCTTGTCTGACCTTTGCGGCCATGCTATGCATTGCTATGGGGAGCTAGCTACTGCTGGAGCGTACTTGTTGCAACGAAGTATCGTGGTGATTATCTATACACAAAATACGAAGATTTATTGCTATCGTATTTTTTAGCAAAAGAGGGTATGGTAAATACGCTAAATTTCAAAACTTGTCGATCTCCATTAATTTATACGGTACAGATTCGACTGTCAGTACGACACAGCATGGCCATGACACAGTAAGTGAGGCTACCCACAAATCTCCATGATATCATCTTTACACACGGAGATCACCCACTGAACTGAAGCAAATTTCTTCTGTACACAGAACAACTCGGTCCATATTTCAAAATTCTGGCAACATAGTTCTGATAATCATAATTTTTCTGATTTCTCATTGTGAACAATGAGAAGATCAACCCCTTTTTCGCGGAGGAGATAGCAATTTTGTAATTTTGTCGACATAGATTTTTGCCAGCCATACACAATATTTCCAAGGAAACTACGGGAATAATTTGCATCTGTGTTGGCAAAAGAAAGGGTATTGATTTTTTTTAATGTTCGTGACAAAGGAAATTAGCATGTCTAACAGGTGGCATGATGAGACCATCTTAGTTACTGATAACTTTATCTTGAAAAGAGTGCAATTTTTAGCACCTCCAAACATCGACTTCTCATTCAATTTACTCTTGAATTTTAAACATAATTAATAATTTTGGAACACAGTTTTAACAAATAATCCTGAACTTCAATTGTAAGTCAAAAATTGTTAAGAAACTGATAAAATTGAAAAAGCCTTTAGCAAAAAATGTCTGAGTGAACAAATCAAGAGGATTGTGGGTAGCCTCACTTACTGTGCATGAGTCGATATCACAAAGTATGAGTTGTCTGCAGCGCTCACGTGAATCAAAAACATTGCCATAAAATTTGCATAACATTGCACAATTAGCATAAATTAAGTACGACGTTCGATTTCGTGGTGACATCCGTTTATACAACCCCCCACATGTTTTCCGTCACCGTTCGTTCTGAAAAGGGGGTTTTAGAATCGGAGGAATACGGTATAGCTAGACGACGTGATAACAAGAACTATGTTGGAACTGTAAATCTGGACTTCCGCAACAGACTTTCGGGTTGAATATTTGGATCCCCCAGGACAATGACAGAAAACACCTGAGTATATTAATGACGTCATGTGACGTCGCTATGATGATGCGCTGTGACGTCTCGTTTTGTATGCCAAAGTTGGTCACTTTAATGATGGGTTGGCTGTCATGAACCACATTCTGGCACGGTCAATTGGAAGTAAAATCAGAGTCGATAACATAACATAGAATCAGCTTCATAGCCGTATCCCATCGCGTATTGATTACATAATTACGTCACTTGTTTACCTGCAGAACTTGTAGAACAATGTATGTATACCTACATGTGGCCCAGACGTATTGAGTTTTTCTCACTAATGTTTTCTCTATCAGTTCCTCTCCCTTTTTTCATGTACTGATCGGAGTAAATCAAATAAATGATTATATAACTTTATCTAGCCTCTTGACTCTTTATTTATCTTACACCCCATACAAGGACGTTTATCTCTCATATACACATATTGTAATTAATTAATCAATACAACTAATTATGCTCATTTCTGGACTTATCAGGGATTTTATGGGTTACATCCCTATCTTTCGCAATATTGACCAACTACTCACTATTTAGTCACATCCCTTTGGGAAGTATAGTAGTGGTACTGCCGTCGCATGTTGATTGTTGCATGAGCTGTTCAGTAAATCATTTCAATCTTTTTTCAATATGCTACTATCTCTTACACTAACAGATATTATATATATATATATATATATATATATATATATATATATATATATATATATATATATATATATATATATATATATATATATATATATAAGATTTAAGATTCCAAGACAAGGAATTGACCTTTCTAAGCTAACAATTCTCTAGTGGTTAATAAGCTCAGAACCCCCGTAAATTATATATTTTCCGAAAGCCTAGATATAGGGAAACATTTGGTTACCATAGTGTCACCATTGTTAACCTAACTATCACGTGACAGGTAATTCGCATAACCTTTCAAAAATCGGTTTTCCCCTATGTTTTTTTTTCAATGCCTTGAGATATGTGGCTGAGATTTGTGTGAGTGCAAGCTGTCCTTAGGATCTTCCAAAGTATGTCTCAGATTTTTTTTAAACCTTCTTAAGCGATTTTTATACCCTAAAAATTTCTAGAGCGGTAAAGTTAACCCAAGTTCATTTCTTTAAAATTTTACTCCAAAAAAACTAAGCAAGATATAATAAATCTGAAACACAATTTGGAAGAGCGTTGTGACAGCTTGCATTCCAGCAAGTTTGAGTCAGATATTTTGAAGAATTGAGACAAAACATAGGGAAAACCGATTTTTGAAAGGTTATGCAAATTACCTGTCACGTAATAGTTATGTTTAAAAAATGGTGACACTGTAGTGACCAAAATGTTCTCCTATATCTAGGCTTTCAGAAAATGTATAATATATGGGGGTTCTGAGCTTATTAAGCGCCAGCGAATTTTAGATTAAAAGGGCCAATTTCTTGTCTTGGAACCTTAAGGGGACCGGCCAAGGCTAACAGACACCCGTGTATTTCTTGTTGCTTTATATTTGGGCACTTCTGGTCGTAATTGATAAAAAGTTGCTGACAAAAATCTTGTATTTCAATAACTTATCTCCTGAGATAATGCAAAAATGGTTGTTATGTTGTTGTTGTTGTTGTTGGTTTTGGTATATGCGCGGGCTGTATTAACTTTGATATAAATTTGCCTGGGCAGTATTTTGTTCAGTATATGATTTAGACTCTTGTTATACACCCTATGGCATGTTGGAGTGTCCATTATTCATTTTTCAAATACAGTGTGTGTATGTGTACTGCTCATGAATTTCAGTCTGGACTCAATCCAGTCACTGACAATAGTATATACATATACCAGCAGTGTTGACAAGTTGCCGCCCATATTGTGTGTAAATCGGCATGCTGATTTGAGACAGCAGAGACTGCAGTTGATACAAGGTGTACAATATTCAAAAGCAAATCGACAATTGCAGCTTTTGACCCCTGCTACAACACTTGTTTCCTTATGACAACTCGATGATATTCATACTATAGCAGACGTTTGTAAAATATTAAAAGGCACGAAAACCTATCATATTATTCAAGAATTTGTTTAACTATTATTAACATTTGCCCCATTAGATGACATAACAATGTTTTTATTGACTTACCTAACCCACTGTTGAATCTGAAAAATGTAAAGAAAAACAGACAACCAAAATATTTGCAGAACCCCTATACTCTATACTCTGCAAGATCCGAGGTGCGAACATTGTTAGACTCCCTTCTCACTAAGTATTGAACTGTAGCATATCCTTCCATGCCTTAAGCTATCAAGTACGCCATACTTGGCTTTATTTTGACAATACCTCAAAAAAACGGAATATACAAATTTTACAGAAAGCTTTATTCAATATAAACTGACACTCCTAACACATTAAGCTTTCAATTGTAGTGTTAATTTAGTTTCGCTACACTGTGCAACACTTGTTCTCATTTGCATACAACTTTGCACCTCAGCACTTGAATTAGATGCTCTACTCAGTGTAAACCTTTCTCGTCCCCCTCTACTACCCCAAAATTTTGAGAGCCCCCCTTGAATTCCTCCAGCCCCTTCCTTACCCAGTACTTGTGATCGCAAGCTATGTTTGTCGGAACATTTCACCTAAAGTTAGTATGCGCCTCGAAAGTGAAATGCTTACATTTTTGCTCGAACTTTCCTCAATGAAACTTTCAACCACTTTCTTTCAAATCACGAATAAAAATGGGGGGTTACCGTGGAAATTTGGTGCAAGAAAAACAACCCACCCAATATTTACCAATTTTAAATTCAAAATGGCTGCCATCCCTGTGTTAACTCTATAAAGAACCAGATATGAACTGAAAATGCTCACGTGTTTCATTATATATTGCAGTTATGTGTAAATTTGAACCTTTGCCACATGTTTGCAACTTCATGAATGAAAGTATTATGATCAACATAATGAACAATATTCACCACCGATTAATTCTAAAATGTCATGAAGTATACAAATATGTAATTAGCTGAAATGAAAATATTAAAGTTCTTTGACTGCTGTCATTGTATCACCACTTTATATAGCAAGTGTAATTAACTTTGGTCAAGTCCTTCAAGCCATATATGCCGAACTGTGAAAGCTCATTAGATATGCAAATTATAAATTAGCTGACATGAAAATGTGAAATAACTTTCAATATTGTTTTAACCTGGTATAATCATCAATGTACATAGCATGTTTTGCCAACTTTGATCAAGTGAATTTCAGAGGAAAGATCATCAAAATGCAAATTAGGAATTGGCTGAAGAAAAATTGCTTAATGACTTTTAATAATGCTGTATCACAGTATCTTTAATGTGTATAGCAAGTTTCATCATCTTTGGTCCAGTCAATTCAGATATATATCCCTAATTAGCAAAGTTCATTAAATATGTAAATTAGGAATTGGCTGAAGTAAAAATGCTTAACGATTTTTAATATTGCTGTATCATAGTGTCTTCAATATATGTAGCAAGTTTTGTCAACTTTGGTCAAGTCAATTCAGATATATATCCCTAATTAGGAAAGTTCATTAAATATGCAAAGTAGGAATTGGCTGAAGAGAAAATGCTTAATGACTTTCAATAATATTGTATTATAGTGTCTTTAATGTACGTAGCAAGTTTCATCAATTTTGATCAAGTCAATTCAGATATATATCCCTAATTATGAAAATTCCTTTAATATGCAAATTAGGAATTGGCTGAAGTAGAAATGTCTTTTGACTTTCAATAATGTTATATCACAGTATCTTTGATGTATATAGCAAGTTTCAATAACTAAAATCAAGTTAATTCAGATATATATCCCTAATTAGGA
>LD354835.1:43646-69088 GCA_001465055.1 Ptychodera flava
ACTGCTAAACTATGTCTTAAGTGATCCTGCTTTTTCGTAAACTTTGATTGAAACCTCGATGATAAGCTGTTTCTTCAAAATCTGCACCTTGAATCCGTACTGCGTAACATATATCAGCCTTGCGATAGGTTGAATCATGTGGTTCAATTAGTCATCCGTCACGAATGTCATGCAGCTGAGCGAGGTTTTCAATGGCAGACCCCCTCGACTTTACTAAATGTTGTGAAATTTAGATACTCAATGCCATTTATATGTTAAATACAATTTACAGAAGGATGCTTCTGTTGTAATTCTGGCCTATTGTCCTGATTACTCTTTCATTTTATTTTGCATGAATATCCACCACCACCATCACTCTATAACTACTATGATTTTTAATTCACTACCACCTGTTACAGCTAATACTACAAGTCCAAGCTTACACCTACCAAAGAGAAGGGCAATTACAATTTTCAGTGATATAATGTCAATCATATCATACCAGTATATTTATATTTCACATTCCTTAGCCCTGATTGCTCCAGACAGTCGCATGACTGTGTATATATTCGTGAGATGCTGCACAGTATGTCATTCCGAACTCACAGTGGATTTTTTTCACTTTATGTTTTTAGTTTTATACTGATAAGATATAATGGCAGTAAACAGCCCCTGGGTCTTGTATACCACTTGGTTTTGACCATTTCACCTCATATACGCAAGAGTGTAGCTCGTTTTTTATATGTTGTTTACCGGTCAAAAGATTGTCGTATACCCTTCCAAGCGGTGGTTTATTGCCATATATCACTATATATACACTAAAAAGGATTGAGGATGAGGAGGATTAACTATTTCTCCTGCAATATCACCTTAGCATGAAGAGGAGATCCATTTTCAGTTTGCTGATGTGAAATACAGACATTTTTCTAATTTTTTTGTTAAATATGGGTATTTAACGTGTTTAAATCATAAAGCGCTGTTTCAAATCGATTTCCCATGCCAAATTTACCCCAAAACATGTCTAATTTTCTTCCTGTGACGCCTAATTCAAAAATTACATCAAATAAGCAATCTTTTTGAAATCCAAGATGGCCGCCAAGATTGCTGCCAAATGAACCCCATGGGACAATATTTGGTTTTGGGAACATCAAAATTCATTAACTAGACACCCTAAGGATTACAAAAATGTTAAAATATATATCCATGAGGGTGCATGAGAACCCTACCTTCCCACTCGACTAACACATTTGCCGTTGATGTTAGCGATTACCGAAACTATCTGTGTTTGTAAAGATGAACGTATTAAGAGTAATAGCGTTATCGTCTGTAACAACAAGCTATTAACAGTAATGAAATGTAAACAGCGTTCTCAGAAGACAACTTCCGCGTAGGCGGTCAAATCGTTCCTATTGCTTTGAATTGTTGGGTTTACTTTTCAAGTATGTATACATACAAACATTGGCTGGCAAAACACTTACCTCGTTTCAGGACAGAATTTACAGAATTTCTCTGAAGGCACCTCTGCCACTTGGTGTACGTTAACTTGTTCGATCCACGAACGTCAGTCACGTATTTTTTTCAAAATCGTTCACGCTTATCGTCAATACACCTGAGCCTGAGCGTGTCGAGGTGACCCATTTCATTCTTTTGTGATCACTGGTGCAATTGGAGACGCAGTAAACCGTATACAATTAGAAGCTGGGAACTATTCAGCAGCGACAGGCAGTCAGCGACAGGCAGCAGCGACAGGCAGTCAGCGACAGGCTGTGAGTGCGGTCACGCCTTAGATTCTGATCTAGACTAATTAATTATAAGCTACTAGTAAGCTACAACAAAAGTCATACATGTAAGTTTTTCCAATGCTGGTTGTTCTGCTACCTAACAATTTTACTAACTTGATGTAATCAATTACTTTTGGTGCTTGCGATGTTAATACCAGAATTTGGATATGTCGAGGTTGTCACCTTTAACAATCAATAACCAGAAGTTGTAAACATACAATGCAAATGACTCACTCTATGCAATGGGTGAAAATGCTAAAGGTTGTGACACAGGTAAAGGTGACAAAGGTTGCGAAAGAGAAAGTGAAGTTGTGCAAAATAAAGAGATGATTAAATAAGCCCACCATGAATGCACCATTTGGGTTAAGTTCACCGGAGCTTATGAACAGCCTTAGAGGGCGGTGTGATAGTTTGATTTGGTGCTGACAATTAAACTAAAGCCCGAGTATTATAGAATTTGGTGGACTAACATGACAAAGTAAACAACCATCTTATTTGAACTTATTGGGAAAATGTTATTTCAAAAGTTTGCTCAGGTTTACAGTCCTTCTATTGCAATTGCCAAAATGTGATTTACCAACATCGAGTTAAGAATGAAAAGAAACTGTAAAATACAAAAGCAACAAGAGAAGGGTGTATGATAAAGATATTTATAAAACTCTGTCTGGGGTAACATTTTAAGTGTTTTCCATTAGCTTTGTTCTGAGTGTGTGACATTTGACATTAGGCCAAAAAGTTACAGTTTAAATGTTGTCAATTTATTTCGAACGATGTAGTTTATATGGAACGTTTTCTTTGGAAGACTTGAAGTGGCACGGACGTTCAGTGGTTCTGCACGGCATACCACATCTATCGCTCTTTGCTACTCTCATTGCCGAGCTCGACGACACATTTGATTCATATCAGGATTTACTTTGTTCTGTTTAATGAAGAAATGATTACATTGTATGAATTGTCACGACATTAAACGTAACGGTGATTCTGAACCAAGGGATTTAGATGAAACACATACACACATATGTTTTAACGCTAACATCTTACAGACTGTAGTCTATGTAAGAAATGCTTCCCTGCTCTCACATCTTGACATTGGAACTTCGAGCATTATGTTAATTGAAGTACACTCAATTAGTTTCATGCTGTTTGAGTTGATGTTTTGCTCCAGCACAATAAAAAAATAACAGGGAAGACCATGTTTTTATCAAAACTCCTGCAAACACAAATACGAAACCATCGTGATGATCTATTCAAACTTGACTGAGGTCATCCATAGTGGGCTATGAAGCAAATTACAAATTTATAGTGTTTTAGAGAAAGAGATTACAAAGTATTACGAGAAAAAATCTCAGAATTGTACATACAAAATGTAGGCTAATTTTATAAATCTTCATAAGGCATTCCCACGGTCTCCCTTAGCAAACGGATAAAACATATTTTCATGGATTTTTTTGAAATAAAAAGTTATTATTAGGCAAAGGCAAAATGCCATTGTAGCACTACAAAGTTGTGTGGTAAATATTTTTATCAGCTTCCATCAGTTCATGCCGACAACTATTGTCAAAGTGTTCACAAATGCAAGAGAAATCATTTGTGCAAGTCTTTTTCAAGAAAACTCAATTCTTCATACACAGTAACTGCACCTACATACCACCTTGAAGCTGGGTCTGATCAAAGACTTTTAGACTTTGTTCACAAATAATGGTGAGGGGCGCTAAGGATCAATTTTGACTGAAATGATCTCATTAAATATGCAAATTGGGAATTGGCTGAAGTAAAAATGCTTAATGACTTTCAATGATGTTGTATCATAGTGTCTTCAATGTTCATAGCAAGTTTCATCAACTTGATCAGGTCATTTCAGATATATATCCCTAGTGAGGAAAGTTCATTATATATCCAAATTAGTTTTTATCTTTTATGTCACCCTTTAATACCTTTCACGGCTAATATATCTCAGTGTGATCAACATTTGTAGCAAATCTCATCAAACTGTGTGCAGTCGTTCTCAAGCTTGTATTTAATCATACTGATGAC
This sequence comes from Ptychodera flava, assembly GCA_001465055.1. Classification (NCBI taxonomy): domain Eukaryota; kingdom Metazoa; phylum Hemichordata; class Enteropneusta; family Ptychoderidae; genus Ptychodera; species Ptychodera flava. The sequence continues at coordinate 47,441 of LD354835.1, forward strand.
CTTTTCTGAACATACAGACGCCTAGCTGGCTAACTCCGAGCTGAATAACCTCAACATGTTGGTAGACCTTAAGCTAATGAAAAACCGAACAGTGCTCCATTCTTTGATGAATAAATTTAACCACGAAACAGTCAGGCATCAGTTTAATATATTCTACATACTAGTCGGGACAAAAAAACAAACCGTGGCATGTCTGAAACTTTCTACTAGGGTGAACTTGTAAAATTTATCGCCCTGGTTGATTCCGTGTCAACCCAAAGTGAAGACAATTGTTTTTGTATTGTTTTAGGGTTTTTCTTGCCTTTCTAACCTTTTCCAATGTCTGTAAAACCTTTCTGTAGACCTGTTCACTGCACTGTTACGAAAAGTGATTTTGTTGCCCAGGAAGATTGTCAGTAAGGAAATTAGTACCTGAGTGTAAGTTTTCCGACTTTCAGCGATGCTTGCTTAACTGAGCTTAAGAGGAAAGATCGTAAGAAAAGAGTTTAAAGCTTTCTATGTTTGCCTTGTCAGTGGTAACTTTCTGGAGATTAGTTCACTGTCACACGAAGTGCCTTTGTTACCCACAAAGGCAATCCTTGATGAAAGTCGTACTTTTCCGACATGCAGCTATGCTTGAATAGCTTACGAAACAGTTTTTTTGCCCCCATGGAACTGTAGAGTGAGGTTAAGAATGAGCGCCAGAAAATGTTGCCCTTTTCCTTGGAGTAGAGTTAAGTTCCCGGCCGTGTGAGGACGCTATTTGGTCCACAATTAAAAATGCCGCCGGAGCGCACATACTCAAAACTGCTAAATTTGTCCGTTTTTTCCCTTTAAATTCAAATAAATAAACTAGTTTTGCAGACGTACGTAATATTCAATCACAGTGTTCAACTTTCCTGAACATACAGCCACCTAGCTGATTAACCCTAGGTTGAATAACCTCCACACGTTGGTAGACAATCGAAGTGCTAAACAGTGCAACATTCATTGATGAATACATTAAGGGATCCCGCAGTTATATTGAGGGGGTGGACCGGAGGAAATTGAGGGTGGTCCATCCTGTAAAATGTTCCCTCCCCCTGATGCCCAATCCTATAATGTGACCCCCTTGATACCCCTTTCTAAAATGTGACCCTCCCAGCCCTCCTCCCTGCAAACTCAAAAGTTTGAAATGTGAGTATAACCACGGCGGAGGGACCGTGGTATAACCTTGATAGAACGGCTAATTTTGTTATATAAAAAGCAAAAATATTACAATGACATTTGCCGTAACTTTTGGTCATAATTTTGGTTTTCTTGTTCCGTGTACCAAGTGTGTTTTCCTGTCCAACTCCCTATAGCATGTTAGTATTCCAAGTAATACTATTCTGCAGAAAAAAAGTGCAGAAAATTGTTTGTTTTGTTGCTTATATTTCGTCCCCCTGTCTGAACCTTTTGTCAATATTGGTGGATCCTTTGTGGAGACGAGTTTGTTCACTGTCATGCGGAGTGCTTTGGTTACGCATGAAGATGGTCCTAAAGAAAGTCGTACCTGAGTTTGAGTTCGTTAAGCTGAGAATGCTCGCTAACTTGAGCTTCAGATTTGTAAGGTTTGGGTGGAAATTTTTGCGGAGATTAGTTAGTTCACTGTCATGCAGAGTGCTTCGCTTACCGACGAAGATAGTCCGTAAAGAAAGTATTTGAGTTTCTAACCTGAGAAATGCTCGCTAACTTGAGATTCAGATTTGAAAGGTTGGTGAGAAATCAGTTTTGGCTCCCAATAAGTTATCCAATGACGGTGGAAACTTTTGCGGAGATTAGTTAGTTCACTGTCATATGGAGTACTTTGGTTATCCATGGTCCGTAAGGTTAGTATTACCTGAGTTTGAGTTTCCCGATATGCAGAAATTCTTTTTTAATTCTTTGGATTGACCCCATGTCAATCCTAAGGGCAAACATTGTCAATATCGATGGATCTTTTGTGGAGATGATTTTGTTCACTGTCATGGGGAGTACTTTGGTTATCCATAGTCCGCAAGGAAAGTATTACCGGAGTTTAGGTTTTACAACATGCAGAAATTCTTGTTTAACTTAAGATTCACATGTGAAAACCCCTTTTATACTCCTGCGGATGTGTAAAGTGAAATGAAGAGTTAGCGTCAGTGTTGTCCCTCTAAAGAAGTTCGATGGGAATGTTGTTAGCAAAATTGCAAGCATTATGATACACAATAAATCACAAGTGAAACAGCGCATTAGAATTGTATGAGGTTTTTGAATGTTATGTCTGGTTATTGGTCGCTTAACCATGCAACAACTTAAAATGTCCTTCTCCAGCTTGCAAGTACTCTATCTGATGATGATGACAGTTGGAATGGTCTGTCGAGAGAAGAAGAAGACTTTTAAAGATTAAATGAGTATGTTACAAAAATTCAACATGGCAGTCAATGTCACATGACCACTATTTTTATATAGGTAAATTTTGAAGGATATTTTGCAAGGTACATGCAAGATTTAAGATTGATGGGCACAGATTCTTTTGATATCAAATATGGCAGTCAAGATACGTGACTAGCCTAAGTTGTGAAAGGGTCGGGTGCACTAGTACTAGTATGATCCGATAAGCTATTCAAATTAGGCTTAACAAAAAAATCGTGCTGTTCTCTAACCCGACTTACCCTACTTTGTACCTGCCGACCCTAAACTTTTTAGAGCTACGTAAACACGGAAGTAAAATGAAAGAAAGAAAAAAAAACGTAAAACCACGCGTTCTTTACTTGGTATTTGATTTTTGCTTGAACGAGGATATCTTTCATGGTTTTTTCCCTTTTATATGTATGATACATTTTTCTGGAAATGTTGTGGCCAGTGTTTGACCGCCCTGAACCCCTGAAAAATGCATATTTTAAAATAAAAATATTTTGGAAAACAAATTTCCGGCCCACCTACCTACCCTATTTTTGAAAACCATGTTATCAGAACAGCACAATTTTTGGGGGGTGGGGGTGTGGGGTGGGCTTAGACAAGTTAGCTTGTGTTGGCCTAACCGAAGAACTGCTTAGTTTAGTTTTGACGTGGGTTGAGCGCAAATTATGAATTCTGCAAATTTCTGTATTTTAGTGTCCGATGCTGCTGATCAGTTTAAAGGGGCACTCCCACATGGTAACATTTTTAAAACACATTTTTTTAATGCCAACGGTCGATATTTGACGTGGCGACTGCGCGCGGATCCCGAGATATCGATAAAAACATGTCATTTCCCGAGCGTATTTTTCACATCCCGAAGTTTTACGATCGTTTCTGATTTTGACCCGAAATCCCCCGAAGGTTTGTTGTTGTGCTGATTGACGATATTCTAGGAAGTCTACAATAAGTTTGAACGACGCAATTAATTTACTTCCCACTGCAAGGACTTAATATACAGCATTATGCCATTACCTCAGGTAAGTTTTGTAAAACTTCTCCTTAGTTTTTGTCGTTTTGATTATTCTAAATCAGTTGTATTATATTTTTAACCAATACCACATAATCACCAGTTTTTACTTTCTTCTTCTTTTTGGTCTTCCGAATTTTGAAATACGTAAACTCCAGGCTATTCAAAATTCAGCCGCCCGGCTTGTTAGCAGAAAGAAGAAAAGGGACCACATAACACCAGTACTACAAAATTTACATTGGCTTCCAGTCCAGAAACGAATTGATTTTAAAATTCTTTGTTTCACTTACAAAATTCTTACAGGCCAAGCCCCCGACTATCTAGCAGAAATGCTTACAGTACGTCATACTGGTCGTACACTTAGGTCCCAGTCTAGTGGTGCGATCATTTTGCATCAGCCTGTTTGCAACACGGCTTTTTATGGCAATAGAGCCTTTTCTGTATGTGCTCCCCATTTGTGGAATGCTTTACCATTTGAGATAAGGCTTGCTAATTCTTTTAACAATTTTAGAAGTCAGTTAAAAACTTATCTTTTTAGATCATTTTATTCCTAGACACTTTTTAAAATTTTACCTCTTTGCATTTTATTGGTGTTTTCTCGTAATTTTTATTTATAATTTACCTCTTTTTTTAGTGTTGTGTAAAGCGCATTGAGATTTTTAAAATGTAATGCGCTCTATAAGAAATAAATATTATTATTATTATTACGTGTCAAATATTAGCCGTCTCTGATGACTACATTTTGTCGTCTGCCACACAGTAAGCTTACGCCGCGCGCGTGGTATATGCGTCTATGCATACCACTCGGCGGCCGCTCCGATCAACCGCACGTAGCTGTGCTAGTCACCTATGCGAATTCTGGTGGAATCAAACTTTGTTTTCCGTTTTTTCTCAGAGTCAGTAAGACTCGGCTCTCCCCCAAGGGGAATCACCGACGCGAGCGGTACTGTGGTATACAGCAGCGTAAGCGTAGACTCGTACTCCATAGCTTAGTTGACAATGGCCCCAGTGCCGAACGTTCGATGTTCGGAAGCTGAATTTAGGTGGGCCACCGGAATTCAAACTTTTACTCTTTTGAAGACATGTTTTTATCGATATCTCGTGATCCGCGCGCAGTTGCCACGTCAAATATCGACTGTTGGCATTAAAATATGTGCTTTAAAAATGTTACCAAGTGGGAGTGCCATTTTAACTATGGCTTGTAAAATATAATGAAACAATGCTTTTTCAACACTTTCTAGAGACGCATTAGCACGCAAGGTTGACGGATTATGATGTTACTATTTCACGGAACACTTTACGGCAGTTATTTAAAATCCGAAAATGCAAATTTAGCAATCTTTGAACGTGTTAGGCCAAAAAAGGATCGTTTCAGGTCACCGCGTGTCATTTCAGAACCTGCGCTTCATGGCTGTTTTTGGGTTACATACTCATCAGTATACAGCTATCCCTGTTATCCCTATTTGCATGTTTAAAAATGCTAAAAAGAAAATGGAAGTATTATGCAGCCAGTGATAAAAGACAATAACTGTTGTATCAACAGTGCAAAACCAGCATTGTTAGGAATAAAAAGGGGAAAAGGAAAAAAAGAAAACCGCGTCGCCTCATCACTTTTGCTGAATGTCAAGGCCCAGAAACTTTTTGGGGGACCTTAAATCGATGTTGATTTTGTTATTGTGTTCGAGTTACCTTTATTCATGCATGGCTCACATGTCCATAAAAAACATTTGAGACACATGGACAAACACATCATTTGCACAGCTTGTATAATTGTTCAACGGCATCCGATTCCGTATAGAGTGAAAGATTCAATCGCCTAAGTCCCGCTATCTCTAAAATTGGCCGGGATGGAGTTGGCGGAGACCCACAGACCAGTGAATCTTTCAGTCTATCTATTCATCGCCAAGGGATAAACTCACCGCAGTTGAACATCACATGACAAAAATAGAATGACACATGTTCTTTGATTCAAGTATTTGCGTAAATGTCATATTTCCTACAATGCTCTTCCAAAAACCAATCGTTTGCACACAATCGTGAAAAGTGACGTCTTCCATCGAATGTACTTTAAAAAAACAAACTTAAAGGCAGTACGCGCCTCGAACTGAAAGACTCAAGTTTCCCTCAAACATTCCTCAAGCAAACCTTTAGCCATTCTTTTTCAAAATCAAAAATAAAAATCAGAGGTCACTATGCAAAATTTGGTACTAGAGAAATAAAGTACCTGAAAATACCGATATATGAAATTATGTATGGCCGCAATGCCTGTCTTAACTCTATGGGAAAAATACAATTTTCGATTTTTACCAGAGTTAGACGGTGAAAATTTTATTCATTTTAAGAGCCTCAAAATAAGCCCACACCAGCAGTAGATTCGAAAATTATTATAACAGTTTTGGGAGTCCGGAAGTCCGTCCGCGAGCCAAATGATATTTTTAATCTATAGGTAATGTCGCCTTATTATTGGGGTCTGTCATGGATTCATCTTTTTCCTTTTTTTGTAAAAATGCTTCGGAAAAGTATAACCGAACATGACGTAATCAACGTTGTACAGTCTCCACAAGGCATATGCGTCATGCGACGAGAGGTTTTTGTAAAAATCATCAACAAGGTGCTTAGTTTGGCCCTGACCCGGCAACGGCTTTGGAAAGCTGACCAGCTTGTCTAAGTTAGCCATTTTAAGTAGTTGGTCTGCATCGTCCATGAGGCTATCGTAGTGTCCGATGAAGTCGTAGTTGACGACACAAGGATGACATAGGTAATAGTACTGCCTCCAATGCTCGTTGAGTGCCTGCGGCCCGCGCTCTTGCGTTCTGTGATCCACTATGTATCGGACGAACTCTTCGAACGTGACATCATGACCCTCCTGTAGGGACTTTGCCGAAGCATTTTCTCGAACGAGTTGTACAATCTGACTGCCGTAGTATCGCTGAAATTCTCTGCTGCTATTGTAGGATTTTGTAAACTTGTTGACGTACGCTGAAACCAGTCTCTCCATAGGGTCGCGAACGAAGATGAATTTCAGGTAGGACCGCAAACGCGATTGGATCTCCTTGAAAGAATAGTCACTGAGTTTCCGCATGGTGGCGCTGTGGTGTGCGTCATGGGGCAAAACGTCATCAACCTTCTTGTACCTCTTTTCGCCATCATTTAAGAATACTAACAGCTTCTTCCAGTTTGTACATGCGACTTTTGGAATGAAACAGTATATGAGTCTGTATTTGTCGTCCACAATTAGATGGTCTAACGTTCTGCTTGATATCGTCTCTAAAGTCGACCCTACGCGGTATTTTCGACACTGCTGTTCCACGAGGGACAATCTGCTCTTCTGCTCGTTTCTGGCGTTTGATTGGTTCTGTAGGATTGCAAATTAAAATGTTAAAATATGATATGAAACATTGTTTGAAAGTAGAGTTGACTTTTTTTTCAGACAAGAGACATTTAAAGGGAATATAGAAAATTAAACTGAACAATGTATGATTTGCTATATCGTCAGCTAACCTGCGAAAATGATACAACTTTAACCTCCTACAAGAACTGATCATGAAATGTAGCCTCTGGTGGAACCTAAGTATCCCCGATATCATTTAAATCTTTTTATCGGATGAAACAATTATTGGCGATCGCTGAGATGACGTGTCTATTTAACAAAAAGTCATCTTTTAAATAGTGGCAGTGAATTTCAGGCTTTATCCATAATTAAATGCGGCATTATTAAAGATTTTTCCGACCACTCTACGAACAAAAGCACTATGAAAGCTATCATACTGCTGAGTTGTCAAGTATTGTACACTGCATGTTCTAACAACTCGGATTTTACAAAGTGTTACCTATCAATTGTGCCCTCAACGGTGCTTCCATCGTTTACAAGAACTATTCACATATATCTTAATCGTGCGGCCTGGCGTTGTGCCTTTCGTGAATCTCTACCACCCGAACAAGTCCCTGTCAGCTCTCAATACAGTACTTTCTGTTTATACCCATTAATGGGGTATATCAAAGTTTACGTAAGCAACCGAATTTTCCAAACGCTGATCACTTGATCGGCCTATGCAAACACTACTGTGGCACACTTCAAAATTATTATCGCACAATACTAGGCAACGTGAACAGCTTCTGTGTGACACTTATTTGCAGGGGCATCATTGATAGCTAGTTGAATATAGTATGAGCTGTTTGCTGACCTTAACTGCCTTGACGTGCGTGGTGTCGCCTTCCACAGTCAGATTTAAATTAAACACCATGCCTTCAGCTTGCCGCACTGTAACGTCTGCTGGTAAAAATATGACAAGAATACATGAAAATGAGTATTACTTTTTACAATATGTGAACACTTCCTCGATGGAAACATGCTTTCTTCAAAACTTGTGTATATATTAATTGAGTATAGGCAAACTACGGGCCATAGACGACGTGCCACGCCCTGTGAAGCCATCCAACTCAGTCGCAGAAAATATAGAGTGACATCGCTACTCACTTTTGTATGGTGTGTATGAAGGTGATGACAATAATAGTAGATATATTGCAAGAGCGCATGTAAATACCAGGGTCCATCTTTGTATCGTCTTCATCTTTCTGTTTCCTTATTTCAGGATAGTCTGTAACAGAGCAAAAACGGCGATAATTTTTGACAGAAAAGACAGCCGTACCGCTCGCTCATGCTATATGTGAACATATGATAGAGCAGCATATACGTATTTCTACATACATACCACGGTCATGTATGGTTAGAATGCTGTGACCGTCATACATACACACATAGACAGATACATAGATACATAGATACATAGATACATACATAGATACATACACACACATACATACATACATACATACATACATACATACATACATACATACATACATACATACATACATACATACATACATACATACATACATACATACATACATACAAAAAGACAGAAAGACATACATACATACAAAAAGACAGAAAGACAGAAAGACAGAAAGACAGACAAACATTAGACAGCTATTGTTCTTTATATGTTTATTTTTTACTAAAAGAAAACAAAATATTACGCAAGATGAGTGCGTGACAATATTGATATAACGGCTCGGTCATTTATCTGGCAGTCCAAATGATCAAAAGTACATACTATCGGAACTATTAATCCGCTCAGTCGCTACAATCCAAGGTTACGGCTATTAAAACGAAACCAGGTTGGAAGAATTGGGAATAACTTTGTTTCGTTTAACTTGTGCTGGACAATACGTTTATTATTGAAGGCACTAAGTATTCAAGGCTCTTTCATAGGTGATAGCTGTAAACAGTTTCTTTCTAAAGAGAATGTTGTCCGCTAACCTCTGTCTTAGTGGTCATGTACATGACGTCATCATTTCTGAAATCGACAGTATGTTGATACAACGCTCATTACAACAGTGCTTGTTATCGGGTACACGTATACAAGTTGGCAATGGTTCGAAGAGTGAACAATCCAAACAGTGTAACACTGACTTAGACAGGTAAAACGTAAACGCAATACGAATGGGTTTTGGTGAAATGAACAGGAAGGGATGTAGACTGTGTCGTCGATCTCAAAAGTGTCCGGCAGAGGGAAGATTTATCGTGGACACAGACCGTCAGAAACAAATTAAAAGGGTTTTCCTTTTGTTCTTTAGCTAAGTACTCTATCCCTCATCTTCACTCTTGCCCGAAGTTGCCATTGTCGTTATGAGGTGTAAGTACAAGCTAAGATTGAAACAAAAAAAATTCAGCCACTAATAGCACGATTAGTACTTGTTTGAATTGCAGTGACCTTTGCGACGGCGTCGACATACAGGCTGTCATACCAACATTCCGCAAGCTTGACTCCAAAGATCTAAACTGTTCGGGGTGGAGACTGGTGCGTATTAGGAAATTGTCCACGTTAGTAAAATGTTGACTTCTGACACAATGAAGGTCACAGAGGACCCAGTCTTAAATCACAATCGACTTTGTGAATGCTTATGCGCCACCGCGACTGCGCCAGTGTGTTACCACAAGTTTCATATCTGATCGAAGACATTGACGTTCTAGTTACCAGATATGCCCGTTTTGTGGTTAGCAAAATTTCTAAATTTCTTTAAAATCGCGTCAATAAGAAGTCCAAAGTTCCCCCTATTCCATGGAGCCCCGCTGATAGACCTTGTTCGTTTAATACATAGTGAAATTGTTTAATATTTTTGCATACAAGGAGGTACTACAGTCAGGTCTGTTTGTCTAGGCGTTTGTTTACACTTTGTGTTGGCTAACACGGTAGTTGTTCGAGATCACCCCACCATTGACGTGACAGTCTGCTGAAGCTTATTCCTTCCGTCTGGTATGATATTAATAAGATCACAGACTTAGGACAAGTCTAGTGTGAATGCGAAAGCACAACAACACAAAGTCTGCGAAGAATTTAAACGTATTAACGACAATCGTTTACCTCGTTGAGTAGAAAAATCTAAAGCCTAGAATAAATAGAATCGCAAGACGAAGTACATGGAGCTGAGGTGCATGGACACATTAGTGAAACCATATCACGTTGTCGGTCTTGAAAACATGTAATTACCAGCAGCAAACAGGAGAACGTCTAGTCACTTGTACTCGAATGATAAAGTTTCTTGTATCTCATATATAGCGCCACTTTTCTATTCTGTAACGCATACTGGTCATGTTTAATCAATATTAAATTTTAGCGCATGTGGAAAGTACATTATGTACAGTCCTTAGCTCTCTATATCTCTCACCTTGCCCCATTGAAAGGCAGAAAATGGTCAGATTTTCTTGATGCATAAATAAATGTTGCAAGCTAGCAGTCGTCAGAATCGATATACCGAACTGAACCAATCGCACATTGACATGGTGAAGTCGGTTGAAGGTTGCCAGATCCGGTGTCAGTTTTGAAGACTAGTGATCAAGTGATAGTGATCAAGTACGTATTTGAAATATTTGGGTGACCGTTAGGTTTTAAAACCAGGGTAACAAGACAACAAACGTCCTTCAACCTTACACAGGGAATATGTTGCAATGTATGGTTATTCGTGAAATACGGCAATCGCAAAGCCTACGGCGCAAATAAAATTAAAATGATCAGTTAATTATGACAATGATACCGTTCACAACGATGGCACAAGAAAGCACTTTCCCGGTTGTGTATCGTTACAGGATGGGCTAAATATTCCAAGGCCACCGACATTTCAGTTTTGCCAACCACTTTTATATAGATATCTGTAAATTTTCACATCTGATCAATGCAAATAGAGCTTCTATAATTATACTATCGAGTAGTATACACAAGATATTTCTCGAGTGATCCAACCATAGTTCGAGTTCGTCATAATCTTTTCAAAGATGGTCGATCAAGTTAAAACTTCCTACCGTTGTGTGTACCCCTCGAACCTATGGGCGTGAAACCGGGGAAGCACTCACCATAGGAAGGGTATGATATACAGATGTACCGCGGTGTTGACAGCACCCCTACTTTTCGTCTCATATTGACTTTTGACCAAGAATACGATGATTTAATGTAGACTTTTGACCCCTGCTGTTGACTCTACCATAGCTTTGGCCCCAAAATAAGCACTTTTGACCTATAGTTTGGAAGAAAATGTAGAGCTTCGACCTAAATATTTGGCTAAAAACGAAGACTGTTGACCCATCCACCCTACCCCACCCCACCCCAGCCCCAAATTTACGGGAAATTGTATGATTTGTCGTCAGAAGTTTAAACTCTCAAAGGTACACTTGCACCTATTGCGGGGATGGTTGTCAACCCTTTGGGCGTGAAAAGCATATCTCCAGACATCGTCTAGTCTGCTCGGCTTGGTTAGGTCGGTGTAGCATACATGGATAGACTTCCTAATCTAGGGAGGGTCTTTGCCCGCCGAAGAAGCACCCATTGCTAGCGAAGTTGGTCTCTGGTGAGTCCAGTTCATAACCTACTGGGTCACTGACGCCCTCTACGTCCGAGGATCAAACTCAGACAACGGCAGCGGTTCTTACTGGACAATTTCGCGAGGTAATAGTTGTTTGTTTGCGGTAATTCCATCTATCAGATTCAAAACCAATCTACCCTAAATTTTCGCAGTTTGCATTTTTGAAATTCGAACGTGATTTGTACATACTTCACGTTTTCGTTCGATCGGTCGAAACAGATGAAATATAAACCGTGCTCGGTCGACCCCTTCGCCTTGTCATTAGAACAGCACATGCGCTTTTTGCTTAATATTTCATTCTTAAAAAGTGAAAGATTGCCTATTTTGTCCAAAGTTCGTACGCTCTGATTTCGGCATACTATTACTAAGCCCAGGAAACTCCATCTTGTAGGCCCTGACGCAGAATGGACACACCGTTGATGAACCATGACGCGGTCAAATGTCAAACAGTCTTGCTAAATTCCATCATGGGAAGATCTTTATATTTAATTCACTACCAAAATGGAGGCAAAGGTCAAACACAAACGGGAGTGAAGTCTCAAACGGCAGATGTTTCCAATAAGTGGCGATAAAGCAGCACAAACACGGCTGTAGGAGCGATCATTATTCCTATTAAAATATGTGGACGTTTACTGAGTAGCTTACTTACTCTTCACTGTTACAGACCAGGACAATGGCTGAGAGCAATCATATGCTGTATCAGATAAACATCTTGTTGCAGCAATCTACTGAAAATTGTGTTATATTCACTTGTCACCAATTGATTCAGAAAAAAAGCATATCGGAATTCAACAGACAGGTGTTAGATGTGAGGACAGTGTCGATACGAACCGCGATCGATTGGTTCTCTGATCCTGCATGTCTATCTACAAAGGTATACCAAAAGCCGCCAGAACTAGTCCACATGACCTTAGAGTTACAGCAAGTTTATGCAATTAACTGCAAGGGATGGGCAATTTGATATCCCGGGGAAGGGGCTTGGAAGACTGCTGAAAAAATATTCCGAGAGGTTGCCTTTGAAAAAGAAATCCAGCCAATGATGGCAGAAAAAAATAAAAAAGATTTCCAGCAGATAAGAAGTAAAAAAACAATACACAGACAGTTACTTTAAGTCTTTACTCTTTACTCTGGGCAATCTATTTTATAACATCTTTAATTTTCGGCGTGCCTTTCTGGCTCCTTATTTTCATATCATCTTTCATTTTCAGCCTTTGGTTATGGCATTTTCAAAACATCTTTATTCATTACATTTCATTAAAGCCCCTGTAGCTGTAATTCTTGAAATTTGTTGACCTGAAAAAGGCTTTCTATTTTCTCTGGTTTTCTTTAAATTCTACAAATATGAAGGGTATAGTCTTTTACTTCTGAAAAATTGGGCAAATAAATTTGAATATTAACCGTTATTTTGATTTCCCGCCATTTTTAAAATCTGGAAATACTACAAGGAAAACAAAGCATATGATGTCCCAGTGGAAAATATTCAGCACTATGCATTATATTTGACTACTCTGTCGTTTCTGTGAACATTCAAATGCATATATGCATGACGTACAGTGTTTTTGCTTTATTTGCATGAGGGCGCCATTTTTTGTTTGGGCAAACATTTATTATTTATCTTGCTGAAAATTGCACATGCAGTCCCAGTGGACAGTTGATTCTACTTGTATAAACAACCCTCAATGAGTACATTTCCATGAACTTGTTTTAGTTTGGAAGTAAATTCACAAAAATAATGCTAAAAGATACAGCTATTGGGCCTTTAATGTCCTGATTAATATTTTAAGCCACCTTCAGCTACTAACCATCCCGAAGTAATTGGATTAATTGTATCATTTCAGTATCCAACTACCTCTGTGCATTTGCAGTCTTTCAAATCCTTAGTCAGTTGTGGCACACTTTTATCCTACTTCCTGGAACAAACTTGAGTCCTCTATGACTTCTTATTTGTCTCCATCAGTAATTTTGCTGTAGTAAAGATTCTTCTATTTTGTTTCCAACTTTCCAGCGATCTCTGAGGCAGATATTGTTTCCTATAGTTCAATGTAAACTTTGTGCTGCAGTTACATTTCTTTCCCCATTCAGTTTTGTCATGTCATACGGAAAAATCCTCTTAGAAAAAAGAACGTACTAGATTAAAATATTACATTTCAGCACGCTAAAAAATCCTCTGAGACGGGAAGTGAACAAAAATGCCAAGCTTTACACTACTGAAAAAAATAATTACAGATGAAGCAGGGAGAAAAAAATAATACTCCAGAGTAAATTGTCAATTTTTTCCAAGCGCCCCCTCCCCCATCAATATCAAATCGTCCATCCTAACCAGACCTTGAGCCTAGCGGAAGCCACAAGTCCACCATTGCAGACCGAGAACCGTCTGCTGGTTACAGACCGAGAACCGCGTCTGCACATGCAGCACGGGGGAGGTCAGTTGTTCAGCCTGAGGAGTCCGAGGCTGTGCATTAATAGGAATCTGAAAGGTCTCTAACTTCAAAGTGGGAGGGTTAGCCTATATTTTACTTTATTGAATAAGTCACTCTGCCTCTTGTGAATTAGTATTGAGTTAGTTTTTCGTCTTTTTTAATTTTTTAAACTTCAAGATATCGTGCAGCTTTGGACAACATCCACCTACTACTGTCATCACTGGTTGCAACATGGAGTTTCCCTGAAATTACCCTAAAGCGTCAAACTTCATGAATCTTGCGCGGTTCTGATATGAAGTTACGATCAAACAAGGTATAGCCACTAACCTTTTGAAGTATTTGCGTGAACGCAACTTATGAGATACCCAAAGTAGATCCTTCAACAGTTTATTACGTACCAGGGTGACATCGCCTTTGCCTGATACAATCCTCAATTCTTGGGTAATTGTCTCCAGTACAAGTATAAGTGCAATTGACGCCAAGGAGGACAGAATAAACCATTTCAGTGAAACGTAACCTTATTATCATAATTTACTCATACATGGACACCACGGTCCATGGTGAGTTTCGAAGGGGTCTGTGTTACTGTTAAAAGTAACCTTGTCCTCACCCCGTGACTGACGTAAAACTATCCAATCCAAAAGCTATCTTTGTCATAAACATTGGTGTAAATAAGTAGCAGATGAAAGACGAGTGTACACAGCCAAAGTTAACCTCCTTGTTTTTGCGTCCATACATTTTCTATTCCTACAAAGAAAACAATACTTGCTCATTTTTGGCTCTTGCAAAAAACTACAAGCTACCGATTTCGCGATAACACGCAGACGAAAAAGGAATATAGAAAATTGAGGCGAGACTTAATACATGGAATTCGAAGTCTCTATGACGTCTGTCTATAGAGTTTCTCAAAATGGTCCATCTCACAACTTAACTTACTCCATATAAGCTACTACAAAAGTGCACCGGCGATAATAACATTTTACAAACAAAAAAGTAAAACTAACGGAATTGGTAGAAGAATATTTTCTCAGTCTTCTCAGTGTCGTGACATTTCCTGTTTTCAATATTCATATATGGCCGCGGAGTTTGCTTTGTGTGTAGAAAGCAAGGGGACGTGGCAGTGCGGAAAAGGTCTCCACCCTCAATCCCGCGGTCAAAGATTTCAAAAACATGCGTTGCTTTTTCTAGCAGTAGCACGTAAACAAGATAAGATGAGTGTTGAGTATATTGCATATCCAACCTACTTTGTTGAATCAATATAATCTGTAGCAAGGTCATTTAACGTTTAGTGGACGGGCGAAGTCTCCAGGTCAAAGCATAGAGCCTACATATAACTTATAAGCAGTAGTGGTAGCTGACTGCAAACTCTGCGTATGCGGGCAGCGTTTAGGTACCCAGTAACATGTGATATTGGTTATAAACACCCGGCGATAAAATGAACTTAATCTCTGAGCGAGGACACACTTCCATGAACTGCCTTCATAAAACCTCCCCTGTTTTTAACGCTAGGCAGTATATTGACACAGGGTTTAATTTCATTGAAAAAGCCATGGTTTCTCTGGGGTCTGTGAGCAAACTTGTCAATTGACGGTCATAGAAAAATATTTCAAAGTGTAGAGTACAAAACACCAAGAGGTCGTTTTACGGAAGCCCTGCATAGTCACCTATGAGAGATATTTAACATTTGTGAGGCCTACTTGTGGAAAGGCCGGGTGTTTTATTGAAAGCTGGTATGTGAATATTGCAAAAAACAATGTACTTTAGAAGATTCTGAGTGGCATTCACATTTACATTATTAGCCTTTCACTATATATCTATATACACAAATATATATATATATATATATATATATATATATATATATATATATATATATATATATATATATCAGATATCGAATTATACAGATGTCATATATGACATCCTTGATTTATCGAATATAGGCAAATTGCTTGACTTTGGCTATAAACAGAGACCGGCATCACAGAAGACGAAACTTCAACATTAGTTTATCATCGTATCGAGATATGAAAGATCTCAAAATAAAAGCGTAAAGGCATTTTAGTTTCGCCAAACCGGGTGGTTAATGTACTGCATCTAATGTCTTCAAGTTCGTAATTTCATAGATGATCATTGCTTAAAGGGTTTACAATCCAAAATCCTCTATTCATGTGTTATTTATTGCGGCCCTTTCGAATGAGAATGTGACTTTCCACAAATAACATCGTTTGACCCCGGAGGGACTTTTGCAAATCATATGTTGTATACACTGTACATGTGTACAACCTATGTTAAGCGGTGGAAAATGTTCACTCCGACAACGGAACGATGAGGCTGAACTATGCTGCGACAACTTTACCGCGAAACTAAAGCTAGTCGTTATACAGCTCACAACGTTAGCCGTAATGTTGTAATTTGTCAAGGTCGTCTTTCGTTTATCGATGGTAGCATGAGGGCAAGTGCCCGACGGCTGGTTACTTCCAAGTTGCTTATATGGATTTGATAGGCGCCAAGCTACAAATCTTGCACTAATGGCCTGCTAAAGAGTTGAAATCACGTTTATCAGCAATCGCTTCTCGCCTCTTCTCCACCACTCTCTGCTGTTTCTCACATTGTGCGTACTGCGAAGCGCATCCGTTTGACTTGAAATCATTCCTACCTTCAACGAACATAAGTGAGCAGAAATTCCGAGGACGGAGTTATGATTTGAACTTCTCCTCAACACGATAAATGTCTGAAATAGTTTGTCGGAATTTAAAAACTGCTGAAGGTCTTTTCACGACAAATGTTTAAAGTAAAGTCTGAACAGCGATGTAAAGTGTTTCCGTGACATAACGGACTCATGTAATAGTCCGTGCACTTATATTAAAGCAAAACTTCTTCGTCATAAACGCAGTGATTTTCGTTGAATATGCGCATGTTTTATTTTTTCCAGGGCCCTAAATGATATCTAGTAACCAACAATAGGAATTGAATGTTATCGGAGCAAGATAGCCTTAAAAGTGGGACTCTTAAATTTCCAAAGTAGAGCCTTGCAGCGACATAGACACTCATTTTGTTGGGTATGCGATTGAAGATAAGGTGCGGAATATGGATTTCATTTGAACCAGCACCATATGAACTTTGACCGAAAACAGATGTCAAATTTCATTTGCAGATGTACACGTATGACATTCTCCATGAGCCAACGTCTGTAGTATTTTGTCCCGAGCTTGGGCAAGTTTACTGAGCACTGTTTATTTTGTTAGTTTGGAATTGCAATCAGGGTATCGATACTGGTACATGCAACTGAAGAAAAAGCATTTCAGTTTAGATGTTTAGTAATTCTATGCGAGAACCCTACTATTGAGCGAAGAAGAATTTTATTTCTTCAGACGATGATGTTGTTGAATCCGTTTATAAACATTGAAACTTTTGCGACGTGATGCTAGTTTTTGCAAACGGTGCGTGTTGCTGCAGAGACGTGAGCTGGCCACCGTTGTGGCCGTATATGTGAGAATTGATGAACGACTTCAGATGTAAAATAGAATGAAGCTAGCCATGTCTAATGCTTACTATACAGGTACATATGCATTAACCTTATGTAAGCTAAGTGAAAGCAGTCACCATCTGAGAGTAGCAGTCCGGATAAATGGAAGGGGAGAGGCTAGAAGCATCTGAAAGACTGTTAAAGGACAGTCTGGAGGCATCACATCGGACTCATTATCGTAGGATTGTTAGCTCGAGACTCGAGCACGGTGTGGTTTGATATATATATACCCTTGAGCAAGGCACTTTACTCCTCCTCGCCTCAATTAGTAATGTGTACTTCGTCCTGTAATTGGGCTTTCACTCGTTGGATGATGCAGACTAGAATTTGAACGCAAATTTATCTATCGACTGGGAGATGCATTTAAGTGTGAAACTATTCATCGATAAAATATCGTGACAATTTATACCTTCCTGAAACCGTTCATGGCAAGAACAAAGTGTGCCGATCAGTACGATAAAACTTAAAAAACGTTTTTCTTTCCTTCAGAAATTGTGAATATAGAGAGGAAAACATTGCAACTTTTCAATGGCAGGGGTGGAGGTTTGAAAATATTGTTACCGATTTGTTTCTTCTATTCGCATGCTCTTTTTTGGTATTTAAGTCATAGTACGGTATATATCATAAGATGCTGCTTTTCCCCCTGAAATACACATGTTTATTAGGCTGTTTCGGGTATTGTTGGTGCAAATTACATATTTTAGGTGTGTACATAATCTGTTGAACGCCCTTGAATCGTTGGGATGAAAGTCCACTTACATGATGGTATACCTGTACATACCAAGGAATATTCTATCCCGAGGTATCTCGGTATGTCTTGAGTGGAATGAATGTAGAAATTCCCCAAACTGTATTGTGGCAAGTGACTATGGAACAATGGTTCCAGGTGTATACCAGTGAATAGGTAGGAGGGACTATAGGTGTGACTCTGGTGACTTTTAGCGTGTCGTCTGCGCCGTGGTTCAGGAAAGTTCAAGCCCTCTCTGAAGCCGCCACGGGCAACCAACTACAACGGAATTCCAACAACATTTTTGCCTATCCTCATATTAGGAGGGTTATATCGAGGCCAGTGCACTGGGGCAGCTATTTAACCTTCATTTCAATCTATGTTCACTCCTAGCAGAACCCACACAAGAAACTCTTTGACTAACGAGTTGTGCTGATTATGAGTTATGCTGCAGTTATGCTGATGCTGGAAACATCAGGAGTAAATTGAATCGGTGGTGACCTAGGAAAAAAGGAGTCATCGAAAACTGCCAGAAATTCCCGGAGAACACATTTGATATTTTTGACTGAGATTATCCAGCTTCGAAAGATGACGGCTCTAGTTGTCCGCGTTCAGTATAGATTATACCTGCACTGAGCTACTAAAGCTGGCTAATGTACCACGTGCACCGTGACATGTTTGTCAAACCGGATGTATATATCAACCTACCGATGTGTCTTGGTTTCAGACAAAAAAAGCGCTCTGGCCTGCCATGTATCCCATCGGCTGATTCCAGGGACAGCAAACCATATGCGAAAAACCTGCCTCTTAAAACGAAAACATGCATTAAAAGTCTGTGCTGGGTTCCTGTTTTCAGGCGTCATAATGAATTCTCAGCTCTTGCCCGGCTTTGATTTTATTGAAAGCGACGTATATTACCTGTGACCTTAAATAGCCATTTCTATAGAATACACAGTCACGGTGTCAAAGAGAGCTTTCACTTTGTCTGTGCTAAACGACACGAGTGGAACGTCAAGACGGACTAGCCTATAGGGACTGTATTGAAGCAAAGACTTGAACCATACCTTAAATAATCCGACAGCAGGGTGGACAAACTAAAGCACAGGCACACAGCAGCACACGTTCGTCACCGCATAGTCGACCAAGCAGAGTGTCTCACTGCGAAGGAGCTTATAAGATCCTCGGAAGACATCAAGACAATCACTTCTCTCGACGTTCAGAGTATATGGCGAATTGTATCTCAAGAACATAACAATAGGTGTGAAGTGAATTGCACTACACTTTTCCTGTTGGTTGATTTTGACGCCTTCGACGTGTCTCGCCCACTACCAAAGTCCTCCCGGTTGAGGTGAATGACCTCCAATAGCCCAAGTGATTACATTGAATCACAGATACAACAGAGATATGAAGAGGTGCAGGGTGTCTGTCGTTCGATGCAACGGCAAATTAGCTCACTGACGCTCGTTCAACATGGACAGAGAGTTCAGTTCATGCATCTGTCTGTTGGAGAATATAATGCACAGCCGGGTGCACAGCACAGCGAAGGCATCCTCGTCATATGATACCAACAGTTTGACCTTACCGTGACCTTTCCCGAAGCCGGGGCGCTGTGCGTGCTTGCGGGAAAAATAATTCGCTGTGAAAGGGTTCTTCGGGTTTCTCTCGAATAGACTGTCTCGAGAAACACGCCGCTGTTCTATTTTGAACATGGCCAAAACAACGATATACCCATGAAGAATTCCGTCCAACCGCACCCTTTTAAAAGAGATGATTTTGGTTCCGATTTTAGTGTAGCAAGCATAAACTGGCAATAATTGTAAAATCATCGATAGAAAAGCCACCGACACTTCACAGAATGAAGACAACCCCCTCTCCACAAATTGGTATATAAGAAGACTAGTGAGCGTGTAAATTTTGATGACAGCTCTTTTTGCTCCCTATGTTTTGTCGTAACTGTATTATTACTCACATATTGTTTTTAAGAGTTATGTTTTCTCGTTCAATTGTATTCATTGGCGTTCAGTACACCTGTTCTAGGTTTTGACAAGGGCGTCAGCGGACATGTGTCTTGGCTAAAACCGTAGAAAAAGGTGCATGATAAGTAAGTAAAACCATCTATTATCGTGCAGTTCGCCAAGACGAAACCCTATCTGTCATCTTGGTCCAATTAGCCACAGTCTTTAACTTAGGAATCTCTGTGTACAAGGCCCTCGCCCCGAGCCAACCCGTGAGCAGTCGACTACAAGTTAGCTGAATTAAGATAAATATGCCATTGTGCACTGTTTTAGTGGAGTCAGTGATGCGGCGCAGTATGGTATTCAAGCAGTCTCCTTTGCTCCTTTTACTTTCAGCAACTTTTCATCGAAGCAGTTGTATTACACAGTCGATTGTGCTCTATGTGAATGTGTTCGTTGTGTCATTTTGACAAAAACGTGTGAAAATGTGGATTTCTAAACAACCCGATACCTCCCAGACAGTAAACGTTTTAGCTGGGTTAAAAACGTGATACTATGAGTTAAGTCTGTTTCTTTACATTGAATGCTTATAGTATGATGGACAGGTCATCATTTTGTCCCGTCATTCAAGTGTCGTCCGCTGGTTTCCGCTGGGCGTGGACAATGACACCAAACTCATTTGATCACACGTACGTCTTTCACTCCATTAGGGTTTAGGAAACAAAAAACAAGTCGTTTCCTTAGCTATTTGCAAAATATTGTCAACTGTGGATGAAACCCTATTCTCTCGGCGATCGGCGCTAGTCCTCCCACGGTTTCCGTTCATTTTTGTAAACTAAAGTCGCAATTCCAACAACCTCAGAAGTAGAGTTCTCACGAAATCGAATAGACAAACCATTCGTAATGGGAGACGTTCGTTCAGAAGACGGTTTAGTTGTTTGCTCTATCACACACGATTTGCTTTTATGTACAGTGTACAGCCATCAGGAGATGTGCAATGACCTTGAAAGTTGACCGTCGCAATCATGACGATCATTGTTCGGGCTACTCGTTTCCATAGTTTGCAGAATGTCATCGTCTCATTAAAATATTATCCTGGTTTCCCTTGCGTTTATTCGCAAGTGAATTCGACTATCTTTTCCCGATTCAAGTACAGCATTAAGTTTATTTAAACCGTGCTTACCTAACACATTTCATCACTTACAGGCTACAAGTGTTCAGTAGAATTTACGTTGACAATGGGGGACTGCCGTCAGTAACGTCCAGTGTGACACTATATGAGTATACAGTATTGCGCCCTCTATTGCAGGCCGATGTTTTACGTCAAACGTTGAACCACAGACAGTGGAGCGGATCATCAGTCTATGGTTGAGCAGAAGATTACACTATCAATATCAGTAGCTTCTGTATCATTGTTTTAGGATTTATCATCAGGCGATCCAGGGTTTAGTTTGACAACCTCAGAGAGTGGTGAAATACAGGTTGTGTAAAAATGAGAGAACGGTTTTAATATTACCTTATTATATCACTGCACCAAAGAAGTTCCTCTAAATTAAATCCCCTAAGGGCAACCAGCTGCGCCTATCCACTCCTCTGGAGCAATCTTTTACTGACTACTAACCAATGAGTTATAGTCCAGCTGTATGTGTACATTGTGAGCATGCTCAGACTTGACGAACGATAGCTTATCGATATATGTACAT
>LD354839.1:3871-23746 GCA_001465055.1 Ptychodera flava
GTCAACTTTATGTGATTGCCTTAGAACCATTTTTAGATAAAATTAGGAATAGCAGTAACATAAGGGGATTGATAATACCAGAAGCTCCTAGTCCTACATGCCTTTCTACGTATGCCGACGATGTTGAAGCTTTTATTACTCGAGATGAAGATTTTAGTAACTTAAAGTCCACTCTCAAGTTATATGAAAATGCATCTAATGCAAAAGTTAACCTCAAGAAATCTGAAGGTCTCTGGGCTGGTAGTTGGGGAAATCGTACTGACACGCCATTAAATATCAAATGGAACTCAACAGGGTTAAAACTGCTCGGTGTGTATGTTGGTAACTCAAATAATTATTGTCAGAAAAATTGGTCTGAATTAGTGAACATGAAAACTGAAACCTGAAAACAAGGTGAAATTTTGGTCGTCTTTTGCACCTGGCATGTCTTACAGAGGTCGTGTTTTGGTCATTAATCAGCTTATTGCATCAAAATTACTTCACAGATTGACTTGTACAACTCCCGATGTTCAAACTTTTTCTTACCTTCAAACCCTTTTTCTGAGATTTTTCTTGCAAGGACGTCATTGGATTCCTTCAGAAACACTGTATTTACCTCTCATTCAAGGTGGCCAAGGCCTTATTCATCTTAAAGCTCGTTATATTTCTTTACGTCTCAGTTACATTCTAAAGTATTTGTATCTGACAATAATTAAGGATGTTCATCATCCGTCGTATTATTTCACAGATTTTTATTTTAGAAGAGTTGGTGGTCTCAATTATGACAAACAGTTACTTCTCACGACTGACATTGATTTTGGTAATGCTGCTATTCCTGCTTTTCATCGTGATTTATTACATTGTTGGAATTCTGTTGACAAAATTCGTAAAGGAATCCCACTGAGTAGTCCTGACATTCTTAAAGAGCCTCTTTTTCAAAACCCACTCATTATGCATCCCGTTCATAAGTCTCCTTTTACTGTACCAGCCTTTGTCAATGCTCAAGTTACAACTATAGGTGATCTTTTCAATACTGTGGAAAATCGTTGGTTAACTTCTTCAGATTTGTGTGATAGAGTTGCGATTAATTCACAACGTATTATTTCTATATCTTTACAATGCGTTTACAAGGCTATTCCTATTCGTTTGAAATCCGTCATTGAAAATAATTTTTGTAACAACAATCCAAACAATGCGCCAGATACTGTGTAAACTTTTCAGCTGCAACATTCTTCAGAGCACAATTATTTTCTGTATAAAATAGAAAAAGGTGCAATTTACAAGTACTTGATAATGGTTCATCATTATGCATGTTTACCAGACAGATTAGACACCATCTGGAGGGACATTTTGAGCATTCCACATTCCATCAAACCAAACTTTGCTTCATGTTATTGTGATCTCATCATAAAGAAAGAAGGAAATTTACAATGGCGCATTATGCACGAAGCCTATCAAACTAGTTCTTTTTTGTTCCATGCTGGTTTCCGTTCAGATGCCAACTGTTCTCTCTGTAATGACATTGATTCACTTTTACATACTTTCCTTGAGTGTCCAAACATTCAACCGCTTCTAGGTGTTATTTCCACTATAACATCTCGTTTAGTTTTACCTGGGCAAGCTGTAAACATTGCATGGTTTTTCATTAATCCTCCTGTTAAAAACTCTGTATTTATTCATAGACGTGCAATGTCTCTTTTTATTTACCTTTCTACAATGGCTAAGTTGTGTATGCATTTAGCAAGAAGAAATGTGTTTAGAAACCAGGGTCCTGTTGATCCTTTGGACATATTTAAAAGCAAGATTTTCACCAGATTGAGAGTTGAATTTGAATATCATCGTCTCAATGAAAATTTACATTCTTTTAATATTACTTGCGCTTTTGATGATATTCTATGTTACACTCATGATGGTCAACTCAATTTTCACATTTAAGAATCTTCCCTGCTTTTGTGCATCGCTGGCTTGTGTCATCTTTGAAATATTATGTGATAGGTTTGAGATATGTCTTTCTTGCTGACATTTACTTTTGTCATTCACGAAGTTTTCTGTTCAATGCCGACCATCACTTTGTAGTGATTTTCTTTTATTTGTATTTTATATTTCCTTTGGTTCCTTGAAATGTAAAAATTTCCTTTTACAGTTTTAGTATGTAGGGACCTATGTGAAATAAAGATATTTGAAAAACTACTACTACTACTACTACTACTACTACTACTACTACTACTACTACTACTATCCCATCATAAAGAAAGAAGGGGATTTACAATGGCGCATTGTGCACAGAGCCTATCAAACTAGTTCTTTTTTGTTCCATGCTGGTTTTCGTTCAGATGCAAACTGTTCTCTCTGTAATGACATTGATTCACTTTTACATACTTTCCTTGAGTGTCCAAACATTCAACCGCTTCTAGGTGTTATTTCCACTATAACATCTCGTTTAGTAGTACCTGGGCAAGCTGTAAACATTGCATGGTTTTTCATTAATCCTCCTGTTAAAAACTCTGTATTTATTCATAGACGTGCAATGTCTCTTTTTATTTACCTTTCTACAATGGCTAAGTTGTGTATACATTTAGCAAGAAGAAATGTGTTTAGAAACCAGGGTCCTGTTGATCCTTTGGACATATTTAAAAGCAAGATTTTCACCAGATTGAGAGTTGAATTTGAATATCATCGTCTCAATGAAAATTTACATTCTTTTAATATTACTTGGGCTTTTGATGATATTCTATGTGACACTCATGATGGTCAACTCAATTTTCACATTTAAGATACTTCCCTGCTTTTGTGCATCGCCAGGTTGTGTCATCTTTGAAATATTATGTGATAGATTTAAGATATGTCTTTCTTGCTGACATTTACTGTTGTCATTCATGTCGTTTTCTGTTCAATGCCGTCCATCACTTTATAGTGATTTTCTTTTATTTGTATCTTATATTTCTTTTGGTTCCTTGAAATGTAAAATTTCTTTTTACAGTTTTAGTATGTAGGGACCTATGTGAAATAAAGATATTTGAAAAACCACTACTACTACTACTACTACTACTACTACTACTACTACTACTACTACTTCTACTACAACCTCGATTATTACCGTTCATAGTGAAAGGTCGTCGAGACATAGAGTTAAAGCCCTTTTAAGTCTTCAAAGAAACCTTTTTAGAATCTTATACCTAGACGTTACATATAGACAAGCTCCCCCTCCGTCGTCTGCTGTCGTAAATTTACATCAGATATGCAGAAGTTATTTGCATACAATACATGAAAAGTCATCATATCACCCCTTTTCATATATTTCGTTATCAGGATAGTCTTACATCGTTAGGTCAATGACATTATTTACGGCCTTGTTTATGAGTTCTGCTTGTAGGTGAAAGGTAACTAGTGAACGACCTTTTGATATATGCAACGACAATAGCAAAGTTATCATATTGATGCTAAAGGGAGCAACCTTTGTAACAATGTGAATTTGCTTTTGAAAGAGGGTTATGGATTAAAGTACCACAAACAATTCTTGTTGATGACCGATGAAGTTTGGAATGCGACAATCTAATGATGAAATTTTTATTTTAACGTTCACCAAAACAAGAAACATTGCTAAGACAGGTAGTTTGAAGATTACAGAATACAGAATATTGCTACGGTGGGGACAGCGCATGCGTGACTCCAAGGCGTTTCGTAGGTACGTCGGTTCTGTAAGAAGTTCGATTTTGAAGACCAAAGCGATTCGCACTAGGTTTTCCAATCAAACTGAGGCAATCGTCAAGGTAAAGTGGACAGAGTAGTGTGTTTAAATCTTCTATCGTGGACTAGAGTTGAAATGTCAAAATTGTCTTGAAGTTGGTCACGAAAAAAGAAACTGTAAAACCCAAGTAAAGTGCAAACGATGTCAGAAAGTTGGGCATAAGCACTATGAATGTGAGATGAGGAAGGAAATCAACCCAGTAGACGCTGAGGAAGACGTCCAAAGTCAATCGGAAACAGACAGTAACGAAGAGGAATCAGATGACACAGAGTCTACAAAACACAGCATTCCGAAGAAAACAAAACCAAGACAAAGAACTCTGTCGGGATTTCTTCTTGGTCATAGACAAGGTACAGCAGAGGCTGGTAACCAGTCTGATTCACAGGAAAAAGGGAAGTCTATGAAAAGAAAACTGGAAAGTACATCGACGTGTATTACACCCACTACATACGCATCAGATAACGAAGTTGAAGAAAAGTGAAAATCTTCTGACATTCTGAAGCAACCAGCAAACAAGTTCATCAAAAAATGAAGGTAAAACACAAAGTTCCACTCAGAAAAGAAGAAAGAAAAAGAAAAGCAAAGTAAAGAAAGGAAAACATGTGTAAACAAATATACATAGTTTACTATGTTACTCTGAATGACAGTTATTCACCTTCTTAGCTTAAATGTAAGAGGTTTAAGAAATCAACAGAAAAGACAACAAATCTTTAAATGGTGTTATGATCAAAAGCTGATATTGTATTCCTTCAAGAAACGTATTGGGACGAGACAATTGTTGGACAACAGGTGGGGAAAGAGTGGTTTGGTCAAGTGTATTGTTCATACGGAACAAACCATAGCAAAGGTGTTAGTATTTTGATCAGTAAAAATATCGACCTTGTGGTGTTAAATGTTAAACAATGTGAAGATGGCAGAAAATTACTATTACATGTTGAATGTGACGGTATGCCTTTCACAATAGTAAATGTTTATGCACCCAACGAGGTGAAAAACAGAGAAAAATTTTTTGCTAAATTTAAAACTTGGGTAAGACGTAACATGGAAGCGGAGGACAATCTATTGATTGGAGGAGATTTTAACTCTGTATTTAATCCCAAGATTGATAAACTGGGTACAAAATCCCAGGCTACGCAGCCAGGAAAATTTGTGAATATTTTGAAAACGATGAATTTATGTGATGTGTGGAGAGAATTAAATCCACAAAGAAAGCAATTTACATGGAGACAAATATCTCTGGTTATTGCAAGTAGACTTGACTATTGGTTGATTTCATCAGACTTACTGCCAAACGTATAGTCATCAGATATACGCCCTGCTGTTAGATCAGATCATAATGCCGTGTCCCTAAAACTCTGCCTTTACAAGTGTGTAAAAGGGCCTGGATATTGGAAGTTAAATACAGAGTGGTTAAAAGAAAAAGACTACCTTAAATGTATAAAAAAGGTTATCGATCAAACGATTAAAGAATGTCAAAATCTTAAGGATAGTGGTAAGACTTTAGACCTGATTTAAAATTCGTGTTAGAGAAGAGTCGATGAATTGTGCAAGAATGAGGTCAAGAAAACAGAAGAAAAGAGAAATAATTATTCAAAACGAAATCTTAGAGGTAGAACACATAATAAGCGAAATGCACGGACCCAAAGAAAACAGCACCTTAAAACTCAAATATAGTGACTTAAAAAGGGAATTAGACCAAATTTATGTAAGAAAATTACGAGGGGGCCCAAATAAGATCTAGGGTGTGATATTATGAAGAAGGTGAAAGAAATAGTAAGTATGTTTTAGGGTTAGAAAAGAAAAATTATAGAAGAAAGCAAATAGATAAACTGAAAGTAGATGATAAAATTATAGTTAAACAGGAAGAAATTATACAAACAGAAAGACAATTTTATCAATCCCTGTATACCTCAACAAAAGTTGATAAGTCACAAATATTAACGTATTTGGACGAGATTAATTTAGAGAGGGTTTTAAATAAAAATGAGGCACAAAAGTGTGATGGACCTATTTTAGAGGATGAATGCATTAAAGCAATTAAAAGGATGAAAAGCAATAGGTCTCCAGGATTCGACGGTTTACTTGTTGAATTCTATCGCACTTTCTGGCAAGATCTTACAGATATAATAGTTAAGTCATTTAATGAAAGCTTCCATAACGGATGTCTTTCAGATTCACAAAGAAAAAGTGTAAAATGCCTACTGTATAAAAAGGGTTCGCCACTAGACTTACACAATTGGCGTCCAATTTCACTTCTAAATCATGACTATAAAATACTATCCACAGTACTAGCAATGAGAATGAAAACTGTAATGCCTTTAATAATAGATAGAGATCAAGTTGGATACATAAAAGGAAGATTTATCGGGGAAGATATACGCATAATACAGGATGTGATTACACATATAAATAAGGAAAACCTTGGTGGTGCAATTCTGTTTCTTGATTTCTTTAAAGCATTTGATTCAGTAGAACACTCATTCTTATTCGCTATTATGCAAAAATTTGGTTTTGGAAATCATTTTGTAAGATGGATAAAAACTATATATAGTAATCCCGTTGGTTTCATTATAAATAATGGATGGATGTCAAGTAATATCAGTATTGAAAGAGGTGTACGACAGGGACGCCCGTTATCAGCACTTTTATTTTTATTGGTTGAGGAAATCATAGCCTCTATAATAAGGCAAGATAAAGAAATACATGGTGTCAAAGTAAAGCAGCAGATGAGAAACGAAGAAATCAAGATAACACAAATGGCAGATGACATGCAAATTTACATAACAAATGAAGAGTCATTGAAGAGACTGTTAAATCTTATCGATGAGTATGGTAAATTCTCTGGGCTAAGATTAAATAGAAATAAAACAGAGGGGTTGAAATTAGGTAGTTGGATAAAGAAGAATCTGCATCATATATCATGGCCAAATAAACCAATTAAAGCACTGAGAATATATTTTGGGAACTGTAAGAATGAAGTAAACAAATTAAATTGGGAAACTGCAATTGAAAAAATTGATTATATGTTGAATTCGTGGAAAAGCAGAAGAATGTCACTCTTCGGAAAAATAACTGTAATAAAAAGTGTTGCACTGTCAAAAATTTCTTACTTGCTGCCAGTGTTGATACTCCTGATAACATAATAAATAAATTAAATTCAATTTTTTTTTAGTTTTTTATGGGATGGAAAAATAGGAAAAGTAAGAAGAGATATTGTAATTAGCAGTTTTGAAAAAGAAGGATTAAAAATGATTGATGTGGCTTCACACATTAAAGCTTTGAAATGTTCATGGGTATCTCGCTTATGCGACGACACCTTTGCTTCTTGGAAAGTACTACCGTGTTATTGGTTTAATGATATCGGTAATTTTCCACTTGTATTTCTATATAATGTGAACAAAAGGGTTTTAAAGCAAATGGTAGTTTCTGTACCCCCCCCCCCCTTTTATAGAGAAATGATAATGTATTGGTATGAAATAAATGTGTTTAACGATCCTGGTCTTAATCTCAATGAGATTGGAAACCAGGTTATTATGGGTAACAAAACTATTTCAGACAAAGGAAAAGCTTTGTATTTTCAAGAATGGATTGAGTCTAGAATTATCCATGTGGCTGATCTATTTTTTAATGGAAATTTTATATCTGAACGACAAATTCTAGATAAACTGAGTAATAAGAGCAACTGGGTAGTACAGTATAAAGTATTAAAAGAAGCAATTCCAAAGGCGTGGGTCAAAATAATGATTAGTAATAACACAAAACTGGTGGTTAATAAATTGAGACCTGTTATACTTAAATCAGACAAAAATGGAAAATATAAGGATTTATTCAACTTTAAATGTTCAGATTTTTATTGGGCATTAGTAGAAAAGAAAATCACAAAATCCTATGCCCCATTAATTTGGGAAAATATATGTCAAGAAAAAATAAACTGGAAGAAACTATGGAAAATGAAAGTAAAGAATACAAAACCTCGCAAAATTGCACAATTTAATTACGTATTATTGTACAATAAGATACCTCATAAGTGTAATTTATCTAAATGGAAAATTGTAGACACTTATTTATGTAACCGCTGTAAAGTAACTGACGACTGCAAACATTTTCTATTTGAATGTGCAGAAGTTGTTCCTTTTTGGAAGCAGTTTAATAATGCTGTCAATAAGGCCTTCGATATCAATATTGTATTAAATTAGAGTAATATCATTGTAGGATATTAGATATCTTTCCAATGCTTCATGATTATTAATGTTTTGATCATTGTGGCAACTTTTGCTGTGTATAAAGCAAGATGTACAAACATGAAGCTCATAAATAGGTATTTAACTGAAGAGCTTTCGATTTTGAAAACATTGTACAAAAAACAGAGAACAGTTATGTTAGAATTTCGTCATTTAATGTAAATAAGCAAATGGGAAAGTAAATAAATAAATAAATAAATAAATAAATGTAAAAAAAACTCCAGAATATTGCTATGTCAACGACATTTGCTGCTTGACTATGACACATTCCGAGCTTGGCTTACATTCACAAGAAACATCAAGAAACTCCAATATAATATGCTATGTTATAATGATTACTCTGACGTAACATATTACATATTTTACGCAGGTTATTCATATTATCCTGACAAAAACGACACAGTTGTAGGCCAAATACCCGATCATTCTTCGTACAAAACTTATCACAGTGCGTCTTAGAATGTTTGTGTATTGCACTCTACTATGTTTGCGGATGGATGGGTTGAAACGAACAGATGAATATACAGACAGAAGGGTAATGATTTATGTCGAGTCTTTATGCACAAAGGGGATGAAAATGTGAATTTTATTCCGAAAGTACTTCGGTCTTCCTATTATATAGCCAAACTACCACTTCACCTGAAAAGATAGGGCACAGGATTTTTGGGGGATCCTTACGTTCCAGTTGTGTCCAATCGCTTTGCGGCTATTTTTACTTCATTTTATTATTTCATTATTTTTGAAAATGTCTTTGTTGTCATCTCGTACCTTTTGGAAAGCGATTAGTTTCGTATGCAGTGGAGCAAAATAGGGAACTATCGTTTGTAATGTATTTGATACAAGTCAAACGATACTTCAACCTCGATTATTATAAGCGTTCACAGTGGAAGGTTTCCGAGACATAGATTTTAAGCCCAAGTCTTGAAAGAAAACTTTTTATTTCTTATACCTAGACGTTACAAAATGCCAAGCTCCCCTCCTTCGCCTGCTGTCGTAAATTTACATCAGATATGCAATAGTTATTTGCATACAATACATGAAAAGTCATCATGCCACCCCCTTCATCCGTTATCAGGAAGTCTTACACTGTTACGTCAATAACATTATTTACGACCTTGTTTATGTTTTCAGCTTACAGGCGAAAGGTAACTAGTGAACGACCTTTTAATTTATGTAACGACAATAGCAAAGTTATCATATTGATGCTAAAGGGGGCAACCTTTGTAACATTGTGAATTTGCTTCTGAAAGAGGGTTTGGATTAAAGTACCACAAACAATTCTTGTTGATGACAGAAAAAGTTTGGAATGGGACAATCTAATGATGAAATATTTATTTAACGTTCACCAAAACAAGAAAAATGGCTAAGACAGGTAATTTGAAGATTACACTTTTGCATTTTGTTTTAAAAAGGATCATTTAAAAAGAAAACCCGAATGTTGATTGAGGGTGCATGTCCATGGTGTAACGCATATAGTTAGTGCAAAACTGTGCACGCTAATCGAAAGAGAGTTGAATCACCCGTGCACGCGTTTTCAACAGCCAGAAATTTGTGGTGTGTGAAACAGCGACCGCCTTTTACGAGAATTAGAGTAACTATCGACGATTTAACTTGATATCAATGGGGAGTGTTAGCTACGATGACTGCTCTTAGAGAGGTTTAGTTTCACATAATTACGCGTACACAAGGGCAACGTGGTGGCGTAAAAATATCCCTGCTAAGGTGTGAATTTTCGGTTGTGGGTTCCCGATGATTTTGCTACATCCTTTCTCGGGAGCATGAAATTCGAGTACTATTTACATTATTTGTGTCTTAAGGTGACTGCTATTGTTTCTTAAAAGTCACACTACCTTTACATTACAAGTCCGATTGTCTTTAATACAGTCACCGTGAAGTTTGAAGATTTGTTTGAGTTATGTGGTATAAAGTGGAGTGAGACAACAACATTTCCTTCATGAAGGGAAATCATAACGAGTACATACTTTCTTGTGGTGGTAGAAACTCTACAGAATATTCCTCCGTCAATGACATTTGCTGCTTGACTATGACACATTCCGAGCTTGGCTTACGTTCACAAGAAACATCAAGAAACTTAGAAAATAATGATCGTGCGTTATAATGACCCGTACGAAAGCTACCAGGTTGTGACAAGATAATGGTGCAAGTTTGCGACATTATTTGTCTTACAACTTTGTTACCAGGAGGTTACTAGGATGGTATTCAAGGTTGGCATTCATTGTTGGCATGGGAATGGCTAGAACTGGTGCCAACTTTGTCAGAAGCTTGTAGACTTAATTACCTTGTCTGAACCCTGGAGACTCCCCCTTATCGCTTATGGCAATCTTTGTACATAGATTGGATAATATTACATAACAGCTTTACATATCATACTCCCCCCCTTTCCATTAATTTGGGGATAATATCAATATTCCTGCAGGCATTTTAGCAGTATATTGAACCATCACAAGTGCATCCTCATCTTCTTTCCTTCACCAAACTAGTGGTGATGGTTATACTTGCGCATTAATACTGCACAGGTGTATGCATAAGTATGTCTGAAAAGTCTTACCACTTAGTGTCACTCATACATTCCACAACAGTCTAGTACAAGTTCTTAATAATGAACCAGATAAGACCTAATGTAGGATGAAAGAACTTATTTATTGCTAAAATGAAAAGGAATAGCAGTGGACGTGAATAACACTACAAAAATGAGAGACAAAGCTTATATTGAAAGTTGAAATTACTTTTGTCAAATGTCCAGCCTTACAATATGCTCAAAAGTGAAGGATATTCAGGACCAACTTATCAATACATAAAAAAACCTGATATACTTTACTTTTACACATGATAAATATATAGGACAGTATGAATGCAGTACATTATAAAGTGAAGGATAGGTTTATATTGATTACATCATGGAAATGTAAAAATTATTGTTAATAGGAAAGGTTACATATAATCATACTTGTCTCGTTTTTGAAACACGAGTTTGGTAATACTGACAGCAATTACATTTTGTGAAAGTAAAATGCCCAATATATAAAAATTATGAAGCCTTCTTCATCATAAAAATTACTATCATTTAAGTATTTGTTGTATGCACTTGTTTCTATGTTCCTGGTAAAATTTGAGATGCCTCTGTTTCATAATTATTAATTTTAGAAATTAAACTCAGAATTCTAACTATCAATATCATATGGTTCTCAACATTAGGCTGAACTCATTATATTAGGTTGGTATTTGAATAAGATTCTTTGAAGTTAACGTCTTACTATCATATCATTGTCAGTTACAAAAATATTTCTTCATGTAAATTATGCCACTACATTATCAAATATTTGTGGCAGTATGACTTGTAATGTGAATTACCTTTGCAAACAAAAAATTGAATACGAAGCATAAAACACTTGCTTTTCTCGTTAAAAAACCTATCATTACAAATCAACTCATTAAAGTCTATGTAAGCTAGATGTTATAATGACAGCACAAAATTGTAGACAAAAACAGTGAATTATGCAAAGCACATATTTGTGCCAGTGATGTAGCTTGTCATGATTGAAGTCAAATTGACTGAAATGAACACAAAGTAGCCTAAAAAGTCCCAAAGATTTACAAATTACTGAATTTTTCCTCAGTGGAATTATGGCTCACCAATTTATCTGTTTTTCTCTTTCTGCATTGTCTTGCTTGAGCACATTAATCGTTGATGACATCGTTGAAATTTGGTACACTGAGTCTGTCAGTTTGATATGTTTTGTGGATAAAACCTGAAACGACAGAATTTTGGAACATAAGTAATAAAACCTTGTCCAGTGCAGGAGTACAAGGAACAACCTCTGCTTTTCCATCTTGACAAAAGCTACCGTTTGTTAAAAATTGGAAAAAAATTGAACTTCTATGCCTATTAACATTCATACATTGCATTAGAACCCCATATTGAAAAATAAAAAATAAAGACAGAGGATTTTTTTTATATAAATGGAAATCTGTTTTCTTTGAAGTTTACAATAGTAAGCTGACAGCCATTTCACTTCACAACCATAACCGGTAAATGCAAGGTTAGTTGGTTAGGTGACTGTTACATAGTACTGGGTGGATATGCGTTCTCAGATTTGGAAGGAGATAATATTCCCGCTCACAAACTACAATGGTATAAATTACGTTGAGAAATACATAATTCACTCATGAAGTGCAGAAAGTTTTCTGCATAGTGACATTTGGGGAGACGCATAGTATGAATTCTCAACCATACAACTTAATGCAACATTCAGAAAATAATGAATGAAATGATCATGCTTGAAATGTGGAGAATTGTAAGCTGACCTTCACAATGATCTGATGTTACTGAAGCCCTACAACCACTGTCAATTGGTGAAAATGAACATGGGATTGCAGAATTCACAGAAGACAACACTTACCTAATTTCTTTACTATGGCGCGAAAATAACGCTGTTTAAATTACCACCAAACTTCCATGCGATGCTGTACTGGTATTTTTCCCTGACCTTTATACAGTTGTCCTTAGTGACAACGATGAAAGAAACAGTCTGAACACTCCATGTTTCTTCATTGAACCAATACACAAGAGTAAACTTCGTTCGAAGCCATATTAAATATCAGTCAACGAGAAAATATTATCCAATTGTAACAATGAAGTAGTACTTCAAACGCAGCAGAGCCTAGATGCAGATGTGTTACATTTCAACGGTAACTTTGTTCACATATTTGATTTGCCACCAAAGATAACAGAGCACATCACGTGTTTCATTTGGACCAATCAGTAATATACATTCGTATGATTGCTGATGTCATCCAGATCGATCAGGTTGATTGTAGTTGTTTTGTTCATGCAGTTGATTTGGCACCAGAGATAACAGGCATATCACGTTTCATTCTGGCCAATCAGTAAGAAACATTCACATAATGTATGACATCATCGGGCCACTGGACTTTTAGTCTTGAATTTGATGTAAACAATAATGGCAGTCTGCAGACCTCATACATGTGGTAAAGTCACTTTGGTCAGGTGGTGTTTTTCTTCCAGTATCTTCAAATTACTGTGACAAGTGTAACATTGGTGAATGTAGCTGTAAAATGTAAACTTTGCTGTGGTTGAAACACATTTGTTGTTCCCGTCAGTGGTGTAAGGAAAAAGTGTATGTTTATGTAAACAGGTGCAGACGAGCCCGTAAGTAAACTTCCAAATACATGTGAAAGAGACTAGGACAGCCAAATTTTGTAAAACTAATAAATCTGTATTGTAGATGGCAATGCACCTACCATTAACATTTATAATCTGAATGGAGTTTAAATGCCTTAGAATATGGTTCAGTATTAAAATATCCCTGTTCAAAATATAACAAACAGATCTCAAAATATTTCTGTAGCATGACAGTCAATTTTATGTTTCTGAAAAAGAAATACATTTTTTGAATAAATAATTTGCTGCAACTATAGGTTCATAAATACTACCGGATGAAGAATGAACAGTTACTTAATAAGTATTTTTTGCTAAAAATGTAATTGTTTTTGTTATGAAAGACAGAATATTTCAAGAAATTAAAAAACTACAAACATGTTTTCAAATTGAAATATCTCATTATCATTGTTGTCATGGTCTACCATTTTGCCAGCTCACTGGTAATCTTATATTATGGACTTACTACAAGGCTCACACATCCTTATGTAATCTCTATATGCCCTGCCTGAATATCATACAAGCAAGATGGACTTTGGACAAGGATTGTACAAGGTAGCCAGATTCTTGTAGATTTCGTGTGAGGGTTGTTACAAAGATGGGCAACTTCTAAGTCAGTATCAGGCAGGTTTATCAAGGATGTCACAAAGTCAACACTATGTTGCAGTTTGTTGGGGCAACCTTGTAACTTTCGTACGGGGATTACTGCTAGAATCGTGGTTTAGCTTTCTGGGCGCCTATGCCACGCACACGCGACGCTTGGTTATCAAGTGAAATAGACGTCAGGCGTACTGATCGAATGCAAATACGTGTAACTTAACCTCTCCGCTGTCCTGGTGACTGTAGGTTCTCTGTCTCGTTTTTGTGTAACTGTTTAAGGTGTGATGGCCTTTCCACTAATGTGGTGGATTTGACATCATAAACGACTGGCTAAGTTTATAAAGCTAGACAAATATTTCCATTCCTCAGTGCTGAGCAATCAGGTGCCGTTATCGGAACATTAGGTAATGGTTGTGTACATTAGGCATAGCATACATTGGCACGTTGCACTCTGGTGACCTTTACTCTGTGTCAGCTACTCCAATGAGATAATTAATAAGAGTCAGCTTCTGTAAGGTTGCACGAAGCTCTAAGTTAAAAGCTACGACATTTGCCTGCCCGTATCCTCTCAGCCGGGCTTTTTAGCCTAGGGAAATTTAAGCAGAAAGCTGTTAGATTAGAGAAGCAATTGCAACAGATACTTCGATATTTGAAATAATTTATAAATGTTCGCATTTCCTGCATTAATATTATGGAAAACATTCCACAGTTCGATGAAAAATTTGACGGTTACAAAGGTATCAAAATGAGTTCACATTGCTTCTGGTGGGAACAATAAATACATGACGTTTGGTTCAACATCTACCCCAGTGCATTCTTGCATGATTGTCTAATTCGTGTGTCCTATGAACTCTACCCAAGTGACCCTCTATAAACAATAATCATAATATCAATACCCCAGTGCATTCTTGCATGATCGTCTAATTCGTGTGTCCTATGAACTCTACCCAAGTGACCCTCTATAAACAATAATCATAATATCAATACCATTATTAGAAATGTGGCTCTAGGGATCCTCTCTCTCTCAGAAAATGATCTTCACACTGAAGACGTCCTATTTCATTAGTATTTTTAGTGGCAAATGCAAGTAAAGGTATTTTCATGGTTAGTTTTGCTTTTGTCATTTTTAATACTTCACGGTTGTCGGTTAATATTTTCTTATCATAAGAAAACTATGCAAAAGCTGAAAACAAATGTTCTGTGCATGAGCAGATTCTTGCAGACATATATTTTTTCTATTTCTTGACACGTTGATTGGGTCAGTAGTATCACACTAGTCACTCATTGCACTTTACGTTGAAGAACATTACTACGAGAAAGGGCACACTATCGGGGCTGGGAAACCACGTTGATTGGGTCAGTAGTATCACACTAGTCACTCATTGCACTTTACGTTGAAGAACATTACTACGAGAAAGGGCACACTATCGGGGCTGGGAAACAAATAGGGCGTTAATAAAAGAACGAGTGTTTAGGGGTTTGATAAAACCACATATTTAACAATTGTCTTTTTCAATTGCCGTATTCCCTGGTACATCTTGTACACCTATATAAATCTCAGACATGGCGAGCCTTTCTATTGCTCTCAGCTATCATCGGCGATTGTATATCACTGTCCATACAATACGATTGGTCATTAATCTGATAAAAAAAATCTGATAAAAAATCTGATAAAAACATGGTCAGCAACGTCAGAGTGCAAGATCTATGACGTGTGTCACTAAACGACGCAAAACGTTTCCAGTATTATCTCAACTGTTGCTAAACGCTGTCGTCCAACCATTTTTGAATCGAGTGCTTGTAAATAATGTGTAATATTTGTTCTTGTAAATTTCATTTTTCACTGCATGTTTCAATTTGAATCTTTTGGTCGCCATGATAGTTCATATTTAAAATCATAACAAAATGGTCAGTAACATCCGTTTTCTTTTAGCATGTTTTTCATGGAATATTGGAAACAGAACATGTGCCATTAAATAATTTTTAGCGAGGGTGGTATTTTCACGCTATTTTATGCAAATGAGTAAACAAGCGGGACTACTTTCTGTCTGTAAATTTTGTCGCGTGCTCCTGTTTGTAAAATGTCGATGGACGAACATAACTGACATAACCACTACGACTGGCAGAATTGTATTTATTTTGAACATTTGGCCTCTGAATTTTACTACCTTGAAGATATTTCCATGTTTTCATCTCTGGAAGAGAGAAGGACAGAGGCTGCTACAAACGCCAAAGCCATGGAGCTCGAACCACCCGGGACAACTGCCCGGACAAACCATTCTACGTTTACGCCTGGATCGTCCGCAAGACTTCCCATTGTTTCGACAGACGATGTCAGTGTTCTTGTTGGTACTCAGACAAAAAACACCGAAATGAAAACGATGTGGTAAATTGCGGTCTTCGAAGAGTGGGGGGACTCAATAACAACGGAAATCCGCTGTATTGAGAATACACCAGCACCTGAAATCGATTCGTTACTTGGAAGATTTTATCTCAGTGTACGGAAAAACGGAGATGAGTAAGAGCTAGACTCGATCTCAAGTTATCAACCAGACGTCAACTGAATGTGCTAACGTGGTTTATGGATCATTACATTACATTACAGAATAATCAGATATCTGTACATTATGTGTAGCAGGTTTCATAATCTTAAGCAAAAGTACTGTCGGAGCTTAATCACTAATTAAAAAACTTCATTAAATATGCAAATGAGTTGTTTATTAACTTGGCACTGCTTAATGCTTATCATGAGCCAATTAGATATCTATCGGATCAACATATGTAGCATATTTCGTCAAAGTTAATGCTGCAATTTTGGAGTAATATCTCTGATTACAAAGTTCATTAAATATGCAAATGAACATTCGATTAACTTCACATAACCAAATGTTTCTCAACACAGTCAGATACCTTTGTCGTACCAGTATCTGCAGCAGATTTCATCAAATTTGGTGCAGTTATTTGGGAGCTATATGACTGATTACTTACCTTCATTAAATATGCAAATGAACCCTCGATTAACTTCACACAACCTAATGATTCTCAACACAGTCAGATATCTGTGTCGTATCAGTATCTGCAGCAGATTTCATCAAATTTGGTGCAGTTATTCGGGAGTTATATGACTGATTACTTACCTTCATTAAATATGCAAATGAGTTATTAATTAACTTGACACTGCAATGCTTCTCAGTACAATTGGATACCTATCAGATCAATATTTGTAACAGGTATCATCAAAATTGGCGTAGGAATTTCGTAGTTATATCACTAATTGCAAAAGTTCATTAAATATGCAAACGAGTAGTTAATTAACATAACACTCACAGTATCATGAAATATTCTAATATTGTCATCTCTGAAAATCTTCACGAAATTATTGCAGTTTTTCTCGATATATACCGA
The DNA here is from genome assembly GCA_001465055.1 of Ptychodera flava. NCBI lineage: Eukaryota > Metazoa > Hemichordata > Enteropneusta > Ptychoderidae > Ptychodera > Ptychodera flava. Next base: position 21,045 of record LD354839.1, read on the forward strand.
CACTGTCATTGTTGTCTCCATAGGAAACCATTATATAAAAAAAATATATATATATATTACATAACTTCACTGATATGCAAGCCCCGGTAACCAAAATCTCATCAGTTCTTGCAAGTAGCACATGTTACCTTTCTCCAAAATCTGATTTGAATCCGTATAGGCGTCTTTTTAGTTATCGTGTAAACAGACAGACAGACAGACAGACACAAACACACAGGCACTCACATACACACACACACACACACACACACACACGGACAGACACACAGATATCGCTGTGACATTAGCTTACGTGTGTGAACACATGAGCTAAAAATCGATCACTCGGTATTTGCAGAATGTCCACTACGGATTTAGCATAATGTGAGATGACCTGTTCAGAAAAGCCGTGATGCCCTAGAAGTTATAGTACATAAGCAAATAAACACATGCACATATATAAATATATAAATATGTATACAAATATATACTTAATATATATTTATATATATGCATGTGTATATACATTTGTTTGATTATGTGTTTGTATGTTTGTTATTATTTAACGTTTTATCAAGTTGTATGTATGTTTGTTTCTTTCTTTATTTGTTTGTTTGTTTTTCCCCTTTCTCCCTTATGACTGAAGGAGATAAGAAAAGGTTATTTGCCAAAGAAATCTCAGGCGATTACCAAAAACTACGAAAAAAAACCCTTAGTCGAAGCCGGTCAGCTCGGAATACACAGCCCAAACACCATAATAATTACTACCTGGCTTAACAACAACAAGCTTTTTGGCCTTCAACGAAGTAAGAGCACAGAGAAATGAAGTGGGGAGATCAAATGTATCGGTAGCACACAATGAAAACGGTGAATACCTCATCTATAACGAGCGGCTGACGGAGACAAGACGCGGCGAGCCTGGCAACATCCGTAAGTTTGCCCCAAGAGCATACGCCCTAAGAGCATGAGTCCATCAAAACCGCACACTTGTCCTGTCACCGTCTACAAAGCCTACGCTAAGGGAGCCTACAGTAATTACGGGCGTGGACTGGGGGAATTCAGTGCACACCTGTGCTGTAAAATGTGACCCTCCCTCTAACCTCCTGTCTAAAATGTGACCCTACCCCTGTCCGACATTCTAAAACTTGAACCTCCCCCAACGACTGCAGTATTCTCCCCTAGAATGACTGAAACAGTATAAGCTTATTTACATAACAATTGTTATATAAGTTAGGGACAGACATTACAGGGGGAAGGGTGGCGTTTTAGGTGGGAGGGTTGCAATTTATCACTTAAGCATTTGTCAAGGGACATGATATTTCATACATTTGCGAGATGGCCACCATACTTTGTGCAATTATAAGAAGGCAAGATATGGCTGATATAGTGCTTCACCCAAAAATGTTAAATCATAATACATGCACTCTATCAGACAGACTATTCACATCCCCCCCTCATAAAAACAAGCTATATCTGTACATTTATACATGTTTGATAATATATGTAAATGTACTTTGCTTGAAGTGGGAAGTAAAACGTGCATTTGTGTACAACAAAATTCGATTTTTTGATTCCATCGAAAAATGTTGATTCACTATACATTGTAGTCTTTGAAAGAACTATGAACCATTTTTTTCCAAATTTTAAAGTAGCAATATCTGTGCATATATGGACGATAATTGATAAAAATTAACTTGATAAGCCTGGGTTGGTTACGAGTCCATATATGTACAAGATATGTGATTTAGGAATTTCACTGAAATTGTGATTCACTATATATGGTAGTCTATGAGGAAACTATTTTGATATTAGAATTTCACAGTAATTTTGATTCATTATATTGTAACTATAAAAAATCTTTGAATAATTTTTTACCAATGCAAAACTAGATAAATCCATGCATGCTTGATTACGTATGTGATTTTACTAGGGTGGTTACAAATGGATATGTGTGCAAAATATTTGATTTTGGAATTTCACGGATATGTTGATTCACTACACGTGGCAGTCTTTGAGAGGACTATGAACAATTTCTTTCAAGTATTAAACTAGCAATATCTGTGCATTCATGGACGTTTGATGATTGATAAAAATTTACTTGATTAGCCTAGGTTGGTTGCAAGTCCACATGTGTGCAAGAAATGGGATTTTGAATTTCACTGAAATTTTGATTTATTTTATATGGTAGTGTATGAGGATACTATATATAATTAATTTTTTACAAATAGAAAACTAGGTAAATCTGCGTATTTATGCATGCTTGATTATTGCTATAAATTTACTTGATTAGACTAGTGTGGTTGAAAGTCAATATGTGTGCAAGAAATTTGATCTTGGAATTTCACTGGAATTTGATTCATTATATTGTAAGTATAAGGAATTTTTGAATAACTTTTTGCCAATACAAAACTAGGTAAATCTGTGTATTTATGCATGCTTGGTTATGTATTCTGTTATGTATGGTTATGTATTATGTATTGAGAATGGTGTTGTAAAGGGGGTTCTTGCACCCAGGGGATCACCGTGGTGGTGATTCGGCCTGGGGGAGGGGGTCCTGGGGGACAGGTAAACTGTACGAGCCCAGGTGGAAACATGATGGAACAAAGACGAGGTTCTCGCACCCAAGGGATCACCGCGGTGGTGATACGGCTTGGGAGGAGGGGGTCCTGGGGACTGGTAAACTGTACGAACCCAGGTGGAAACATGGATGGAACAAGACAAGG
>LD354839.1:24034-35151 GCA_001465055.1 Ptychodera flava
TGTACGAGCCCAGGTGGAAACAGAAGTTACGTGTAGGAACGGTAAAAGATGAAAACACAAGATTGACAAAATGTAGACATGAAACTCAACAAGACGTGTAAACGTGTGAGTCTGTTAATGCGGTGAAATAAGGCCGACTTGAAGTGACGACATAGACCGCAGTAGAAAAGTGTTTGAGTGTTCACACAGTTAGGAGGCTAGCCGTTGAAAAATGAGACGCAGGGAAATTTCTGATGTTCTTATGTACATGTAAAGTCGGTAGCAGTTGCTAGACCATCTACCTAAAAGATGGTCTGCTAGCCGTTGAAAAATGAGACGCAGGGAAATTTCTGAAGTTCTTATGTACATGTAAAGTCGGTGGCAGTTGCTAGACCATCTACCTAAAAGGTGGTCTGGGATTTCCATGTAGAGCAGTGAACGGATCAGGCAAAGCGGAACGTCGCTGTTAATGGAAAAATGTCCGAGCATGCGAAGCAAAGCCTCTTCAATGGCATGTTGCTGGTCGAACGAAGTGTGAAGTCCATGACAGCGTTAAATGTCAGTTCTTTCGAAGCAGCAATGAAAGGCATGATATGAGGAAACTGATGTGGGATAAAAGTGGCAGTTATGAGACATTACTAAAAAAAACTGTAATACTGCTAAATGGCAAAGGATGAAGTCTGTAGTCCTTTGCTTTGAAAGTGAAAGTGTTCTGAAAGAAAGCATGTTCCTCCAGTCACACTGCTGTGAACTGTACAATCCACAAAGTCAAAGTGCTGATGTAATGCCATAATGCGGTTTGTGGTAAGATATCCATGGGTCTGCTGACCGAAATGTTTTATGGACAGTGAGTTGGCTGATACGTAGACATTGGGCTAATCAGACTCCATGATACAGTTCAGGCACTGGCTTATTGCAGGGGCCCTGGTACGAGCATGCCCAATGGGTTGTAGACGCTAGCAAATGTTTTTGTTTTCGTATGTTTTCGCTGGGATGCTTGTGAGATTGCCGACAAGTGCAGCTGCAGGGTTCGGCTTCCAGGAAGTGGTACAGTAGTTTGAAACAGTGCATCTAAAATGAAAGGAAAAAAGAAATGTGAAAGACATCGCTAAGCTATGAAGAGCAAATTGTGTTGGGCCGCAGGTAAGGCCAGACTGCGCGATACATGCAGAGCTGGAAAAACGCTTGTGCAGGATGGTCAAATCAACATGCTGAAAAAGGGGGCACGATAATGCATGCAAACCGAAGAGAGCCAGGTAACATGAGCTGCAAGCAGGTAAATAAACGAGTGACAAGTAGGCGAATGTTAGCAAAACTGAACTCCTAATAAGTAGTAATTTCAACACAAAAGGTAAGTCATGGCCTTATCGTAGCATAAGAAAAAAGAAGAAGGCAAGATTCATTGCCAAGTCAACCCCAGCAGACAGAACATGCCAACGAGATGGCAAACATCAGTCTGAAAGGCGATATAGAATGACCGGTCGTTCTCGATCTCCAGCTGTAGTTTGTTGGTTCTTTCTTGTGGCACCGCAGCGTAATCCAAGGTAGAAGTAAAGAGAGATCATCGGGTGACATCCAGCAGCTGCGCTTGGTGACATATTAACTGACAGGTGAAACTGGTCTGTAACATCCAATAGGTAGCTAGGAGCAGGTTACGTCCGATTGGTGAGACGACTGTTAAGTAGGCCACTGATAGGATGCTTTACAGTGAGTTAGCCTTCAGCTTCCACATATGTATGCTCTGAATTTATTTGCTAGTCTGACTTGATTGTCCGCAAACGCAGGAGAGTCATGTTGATACGCATCTAACTCTTCGCTTAACAGTCTGAAAGTTCATCACGTAGGGGTAGCCTTGAGCTGCCGCATATTTACTTGCTCGGAGAAATTGCTAGTCATTGTTGGTTGACCGCGTAGACAGAGTCGTGACTCAATTGAGTCTTGAAATGAAACTGTACCTTGTTTCGCTTTCAGTCAAACAGGAAGTGAGGCCGTGTGTAGATCGTTGTGAACTGCTGGTCGGAAGGACTCGTTAGTATGCTTGAAATCATGCAGATGATACTTAAATGGTCGCCTGTGATCTTTGTTCGACATAAAGTTGAGTGACACTGCAGCAACTTGACACCATGGGCGCCGCCATCTTTGGTCCTAAGACTGAATTTGTTTTGACGTCACAGGGTCAAGGTCCGTTGTTTTCCCTGTGCAGCTAGCTGTCCTATATGACGGGCTACTCACGACTTATTACTAATCTGAATCGGAAACTGATACAATTGTCGGTCAGTCAACTGATCCTCTTGTCGATTCTTGCTGGACATTGGTATAGCGTGATACGATGTACGTGATAGGAACTGATAACATCAGGTTTGATGAGGTTTCTGGACCCGACACCAAAACAGGCAGGTCGACCGAGTCTGGAGTCAATGTGGTATACACTATGACCGTCGTTACGTTCGCTTCTTGACGGCGTCTGGCTGTTGTGTCCTGTTGATTCGCAGTCATCTGAATAATGCTTATGAAATTCTTGCGGGGCTGGCGCTGGATTGGTACGATGGATCAGATTGAGCGGTCGGACGTGACAGAAAAGTGGGGCTCAACATAGGCCAGGAAAACCATCGCCATGGGCGGTATATGGCCAAGCAAAGTCAGTTACTCCATGAAGGTAGCTCTATGGTTACTCTTAGTCAGCCTGCAACTTGTTCAACGTATAGACGAGCTAGAAATTGTCGGAAATTAGGCAGAGTTAATTAAAGAGTCCGATGCCTTATGGTTGAACTCGAAGATGTCCAAAAGTCCCACGTCCTTGGTCAGTAGTCGGCCTGCAGCTTGTTCCGACGTGCGGTAGTACGTTTCAAATTAGTACAAATGCTAGACGAGCGTGAATATGCCAGATATTTATAGCAAGTAAAGAGTCCGGTGACTTATGGTTTGAACTCGAGGATGTGCCAAAGTCGATGGAGCCTTCGTGAGCGTCATCTTTTAGCCTGGCAGTGGCATGTATGTTCATTCATGTACGCACGGAAATATACTGCTGGTCGTCGACTTGGAGGTGTGAATGAGCTGCAGAAGTCCGTCGCTTGAACCATAGCCGGGGATGAGTAAACAGGCCAGATTCACATCCTTATCTGCCAGGATATGGATGACGATGAGGAGGGGATGACATCGATGTTGTTAGAACGTAGGGCGCCGCCATCTTGTATTGTGTTGTTTACGTTCTGGAGTGGAACTTCGGGAAGTGACGTCAGAGAGTTCATAGGTGACTAAGTGGCTGCTGGTCGGAGTTGCTGTTGCAGGATATTGGATAGCGTGTTGACCAAGTCTGCAGCTTCGTAAACATGGCAGTTGTTACATAACTATCTTCTTGGTAATGTTGGCTTGGGACGCTGCCCGCCGAAATGCTGGCAAAGGAACCATTGCAGACAATGGAACTTCAGAAAGAGACCTGGTTCTGATCTCGGTTTGAATTGCCAGGACCGTCATTCGCCTGAGGCCGATCAGAAGGATTGTGAGTAACACGTTAGTACCGCTGACGTGCTCCGTATTCACAGCTAGAGTATCCAACGTGCACTTGCAGCGGGCCGGGACATGGATCAGTGGCCGGCCTTGTGTAGGGCTCAGCGCGGGGTCTCGAAGCAGGCTGAGCATTCGGACACTGAGAATTCTTGGCTGTCTTTGGACGTCCTTTGGTCGGCATGGTTGTTCGAAGGAAGGGATCGTAAATGATTCAAGACGTAGGGTAATTGGCCGAGCTGGTATGGCATGAACCCAGCGGCTGAATGAATGAATGAATGAATGGGAGCGATGCTTGATGATGTAGTGTCGTGTGCAAACGTGGCTGATTGGCTGGGAAGGAGGATTGATAACAGTCATAGGTAGAAGAGCCGATTGGCTAAGGGGACGACGGTGAGGATGTAAGGAAGGCAGATAGATAGGTGTAATCACAAAACACATCTGTGATAAAGCATAGATTCCACTTGTAATTAGTGATATAACTCTGAAATCATGGCAAGAAATTGGGTGAAACCTTCTGCAGATATTGATCTGAAAAATATCTTATTGTGGCGTGAGCTGGGTCAAATTCATAAATAGCTCATTTGCATATTTAATGAAGTTTATAATTAGTCATGTAACAACGAAATAACTGCGCCGAATTTATGAAATCTGCTGCAGATACTGATCTGACAGATAGCTGACTTTGTTGAGAAGCTTTCAGTAGTGTGAAGTGAATTAAGGGTTCATTTGCATATTTAATTAACTTTGTAATTATTGATATAACTCTGAAATCATGGGAAAAATTCAGTTACACCAGCTACATAATTAGTGATAAAACTCCGAGGGTAATATGATGAAGTTCGTGAAACCTGCCACATATAATGATCTGACAAATATGTGTTTGTTCTATGAAGTGCACTACTGTGTAATGAACCTGTTGAATACCACACGAGCACATTCAGTGAACATCTGGTTCTGACTTAGACCACTCCATAAATCTGTTGAGCTCATGGAGCACTTACATACTCACACGAAAACATCGCACACAAACTTTATCAAGGCAATGAATACATCGCTTAAACTGGGCGAAAGAAAGCCTCGGGGACAATTCTGTCCACCAGAAGAGCTATCAACCAAGGGTAGAAAATACCGTGTTTTCAATCGGGTTTGAATTTACAACATTCGGCAGCCAGTCTCCTAGCAGAGAAACAACAGACAGAACCACTCAGCCAAATACCCACTCTCAAACAGAGTGGTTCAGTGATCGAGCTAAATTGTTATGATTTTTCTGACTGCGACCAGTGCTGTTCTGTGTAAGTTCATAGAGTACTCGCACTTATATACTCGATATCACACATCGCACACAAACATTATCCAAGCAATAAATGTATTTTTTAAACTGGGCGAAAATCTAACTATGGACCATCTGATGATAAGTGTGACTTTGAGTAATGAGTTACAGATTGTTTCAGAAACTTCCATCCGGGCGCAGATATCGAGTGCCTAGAGCTGGGAGAAATTTTTGCAAACATTCTTTCATACCGTCAGCAATATCTATTTTAAACAACACAGAATGAGTTGAACTCAATTTGTAGTTTTAACCACTTTTTTGTTCAAATCACTTTCATGTGCTGTTGATCAGCAGTGTCTTTGTAATTGTGTTTCTATGTGTGCCATTTAACTTGTTGTATTTCATTTTATTGTATGTATTTTACTGCGAGTGATAGAAAGACGATTTTCCAATTTTTTTGGGGGGACAATAAAGTTATTCTAATTCTAATTCTAATTCTATTACGGTGCTACAGCGAAATAAATCAAATACCTGTGCAGCTCACTTCTGTAGAAGGGCTAGTGATGTAGTTGACCGTTTTAAAAAAGCAGGCTTTCGTAAGTGTTTTTCTACTTTGGTTAGATGCCATGGATAATTAAAACACGCGCACAGTAGACGCTATTTTTGTTTTTAGGGTTGGGGAGATTTTGGGCTGTATTCGATTACCGTGCGCATAAATCGCACTGCATGATTTATATTGCAATATCTCGCTACATATTTTTTTTTTATCGCAAAAGATCGCGCTATATTGTTTGGCGTATACCATATAAGGCCAGGCAATGCGGCACCGTTCCGGTGCTACACCAGCATTCTTCTGACATACATGTGGCTCAGTGCAGGTGTAAAATAACGTAACAATCATTTTTGATACACTGTTGAAATTCATTTCATTGTGTCGTTGTTGGCGCTGAACAAAGATTGATTTTAGAGGAGGTATGCCAGGGTGTTGGGAGCGTATGCCTGATGCGTGCTTTGGCCGAGCAGTTCTATCTGTTGCTTCTAGGTGACTGGATGCCGTATGTTGTGGGTTCGAACCCATTGAAAAGCGAAGTATTATTATTGTAATGTTGTAAGTATGAGCCTTGGTTGGATTTTCGCACTTCAAAAATTTCGTTTAGGATTTTTGGAGGGGGTTGAGGCCTAACGCATTAAGTTGCGTTAAGCGCGCATGCTTTAATTATCGTCCGCCCCTTAATTAGGGAGCGTTAAGTTATAACGGCCGGGGTTGTCTTATCGTAAATCAAGCTCACTGAGGGCAATGAACAATTCCTCTTTCGTACACATTAGAGATATAGCAAGTTTTGTCAGGGAAATTGTTTAACAGTTACGTGTATACTACTAGTACCATGAAAAGTGAAACTATACTTTCAGGTGAAATTCCAATATCATAATTGTTGTCAACATCTGAACTTCAAAATACCCTATTTGAATAAAACACATCTGTATCTATTATCAAGTACCTATAAAAGCACAAATTAATTTAGTTTAGCATTGTAAAAAAATTATTCATAGTTTTCTCATAGACTCCATTGTATAGTAAATCAACATTTCGGTGAAAATCCAAAATCCAATTTCTTGCACACATATCCATTTGTAACCACCCTAGTCTAATAAAGTAAATTAATATCAATAATCGAGAGTAACTAAATACACAGATTTACCTATTTTTGTATTGGAAAAAAATTATTTATAGTTTCCTTATAGACTCACATGTACAGTGAATCTTCATGTCGGTGGAATTCCAAAATCCAATTTCCGGCGAAAAAATCCTTTGTTACCACCCTAGTCTAATCAAGTACATTAATATTAATAATCGGACTGACATAAATACACAGTTTTACCTATTTTTGTATTGGAAAAAAATTATTCATATTTTCCTCATAGACTCCCATGTATAGTGGATGAACATTTTCAGTGAAATTCCAAAATCAGATTTCCTGTGCACATAATATGCATCTTTCACCCGTATACTCTTATCAAATACAATTATGTTAATTATTCAACGTTTGTATATACACAAGTAACGCAAGTTTTTCATTGAAAAAAAATATTCACAATTTTATCATAGACTCCCATGTGTAGTGGATAAACATTTTTGGTGAAATTCAGAAGTCAAATATTTTGTCCACATACCAGTTGTAACAACCCTATTCCAATTAAGTACATTTATGTCAATTATCAAATATCTATAAGTGCATAGATATAGTTTTCTATTGAAAAAGTGTCACATAGTTTTCTCATAGACTACCATGTATAGTGAATCAACATTATCAACAGCTGATTAGCAATTAAATCCAAACATCAAAATTTTGTACACTCACGCTTGTGCAAAAATATTGCGATCCACCTGTAATTTCTGTCAAATCCCTTAGAGGGGTTATTTCAAAATTATAGCAAGCCAGAAGGGGAAATTTGAACATTAACACCTTGTAAGTTTGTAAGGAGGATCATTTGAAAAAAAATGAGAATCTTTTTTTTTTATTCTATCGCCCTACCCCAAGAGGTGTTTGTGTGTGCAGCTTTACTCAAGCAATGTGTCTGTGGAGGGGGGTCATGAAATTTTTGTCATCTTAAAAGGGGGGTCATCAATTTTTTGGTGCAATTGGTAGTGGGGGGTTCACGTATTTCGACTGATGCGCAGGAAGACTTTGCCAGCCCAACCGCAGCCATAATAATTGAACGCTCCCTTATGCTCGTCATTTTCAAGAAACCGAGTCACACTCCTTTTGTGACTCAAAATTTGGGTTTTATCAATCGTAAGGTTTTTTCTGGTCGAGAGGTGTTCCATCCAGAAATTGACAACTGACTTATAGTATGTTCACATTTTCAAAAGTCATGCCACATCTTAGTTTGTACTATCGTCATCATATCATAAACGAGCTACCTCCCTGTTCTTGGCAGAATTTTGATAAAAGGTGAAATAGTGAGCGCCGGAGAGCATTGTCTTTTTCCGTTTACAGATACATACTTAATATAGCAGTGTAAACATCCTCTGGCCTCGTCTCACTCGTCTTGCCTATCACGTACAAGGATACATGGACGGGAGAAAATGCTAAACAAAATCAAAACACAAACACTATACTAACCAAGTCCTCATTTCGAATCTGCTGTCATTATTCCATTGACAATATTTCAAAAGAAAATTTACACACAAAACTTATTGGCAAAGAGCGATTCAAACTGTTCACAAGGACTAGGAAATACACAAATGGAACGTTTGTGATCTTCGCGTGTGTCAAGGGCTTGGTTGTGAGTTGGCCTTTTTATTGTATAACTTCCTGTATAACCGTGTCTGGCTGCATCGGCAAAGGTCCGTAGCAACTGGTCCGAAAAATGGGGATCCTTGCCAGTGACCTACACTTATGGGGCTGGTCAGCTAGCAGTCCAGGGGACTAGAATTAGAAAAGTACTTGCACAATGAGATGAATAATTATAATGTACTATACCTGTATTTGAAACAAGTAGGTAGCAAGTCACAGATTTGCTGTCTTCAAGTCGGTGATGTCTCTTGTTCTGTTTACGGCAATATTCCTTTTCATATCTATGTTTACGGAATGTTTCCATGGGTGCGAAATTTATAGTGCTGTAGGCCATAATACTTATATTGCCAGGGAGGGGAACCCACAATTCAAAACAATTTTATCTGTGTTCCTAATCTGCCGCTTTGAATGGTGTTATCTCGGATTCTTAGTATACTGTTGAGCAAACAACATCACGGGACGTACAATTCGTGGTTTCTTTTTATAGTCTTTATGAATGTTTCGGCTCGAAATGAGTTGATACATACTGAGCAGCGGACCATTTGACACTCTGGCACTCTGACACTCACAACATACGGCTGCCAGTCACCTAGCGGAGAAACAACAGACAGAACCACTCGGTCAAATACCCACATTTTTTTTCATATTATGGTTTCCCATGGAGACGGTAATGAAAATGTCGACGAATATCAAGAAATACTGAACAAAATTTCATGAAACTTTTATCTGATGATAATCTTAAAACACTATGATGATACTGAGAGTGCCACTTCAATTTTCCGCTCATTTGCATATTTAATGAACATTTTTATTGATACAACCCGCAAAGTCCTACATCAACTTTAATAATACGTGCTACGAATATTGATCTGATATATATCTAATTGTACTGAGAAGTATTGATCAGTGTCCAGTTCATAAATAGCTCATTTGCATATTTAATGACGTTTGGTAATTAGTCATATAACTACGAAATAACTGCACCAGATGTGATGAAATCTGCTGCAGATACTGATCCGACAGATATCTGACTTTGTTTAGAAGTATATAGTAGTGTGAAGTAAATTAAGGGTTCGTTCGCATATTTAATGAACTTTGTTTTTAGTGATATAACTCAGAAATTACAGCATTATATTTGATGAACGTGCTATAGATGTTGATTTGAAAGATATCTAATTGTCCCATGACGGATTGAGCAGTGCCAAGTTAATAAACAGCTCATTTGCATAGTAAATGAAGTTTTGCAATTTTGATAATAGGCGCCATTGCGTGCGCTGGACAGCATTGTCTTTTGCCACTTACATATACATACTTAATATAGCAGTGTAAACATCCTCTGGCCTCGTATCTCTCGTCTCGCCTATCATGTACAAGGATACATGGACGGGAGAAAATGCATTTTTCTTCAAAGAAAAACACAACAAAATACTATATTAACCACGTCCTTCAAATCGAATTTGTTGTCATTATTCCATTGACAATATTTCAAAGGAAAAAATTACACACGAAACCTATTGGCAAAGAGCGAGTCAAACTGTTCACAAAGACGTAGGAAATACACAAATGGAACGTTTATGTCAAGGGCTTGGTTGTGAGTTGGCCTTTTGATTGTATAACTTCCTGTATAACCGTGTCTGGCTGCATCGGCAATGTAACGTGAGCCAAAGGTCCGTAGCAACTGGTCCGAAAAATGGGGATCCTTGCCAGTGACCTACACTTATGGGGCTGGTCAGCTAGCAGTCCAGGGGACTAGAATTAGAAAAGTACTTGCACAATGAGATAAATAATTAAAATGTACTCTACCTGTATTTAAAGCAAGTAGGTTGCAAATGTAAGATTTTCTGTCTTCAAGTCGGCGATGTCTCTTGTTCTGTTTACGGCAATATTCCTTTTCATATCTATGTTTACGACATGTTTCCATGGTTGCGAAATGTAAAGTGCTGTAGGTCATAGTAAAATATATTGCCGGGGTTGAGACACCCACAATCCAAAATAATTTTATCTGTGTTCCTAATCTGCCGCTTTGAATGGTGTTATCTCGGTTACTTAGCATACTGCTAAGACAAACAACATCACGGGACGTACAATACGTGCTTTCTTTTTATTATCGGTCTTAGTTCCTCATAGTGCTTCGGCTTGAAATGAGTTGATAGATACTGATTAGCGGACCATTGGACACTCTGGTGAGCAAAGCATAGCTAGTGCAATATTACTATAGGGCGTATCCGGTCTCAATACAGTCATAAGTGGAATGCCCTTCAGTTATTCTTGGAATCGTTTTCCAGCGTCCTCCTGGAACACTAACTGTAATTTCAAGCGAAAGCGAGTGATTTGTCCAATAGTTTAAAACTGGAATTCGATTGAAACATGGTGCAAGCAAAATCACGAGCATAAATGCCCACAGATATATGTGTCTTTCGCGTTTACGTTGGGTCGGTTGGTTTGTACCGCCATCTTATGATCTCTCGGGCGTACTTGAACAGATCGTGCTCTTTTTTACATTCCAGAGTAGATCCATTCTGACGCCGTGCCCAGTTAGCGATGGCCTCAGCCTTTTTTGTATTACTTGCTTGCTCGAAGAGACCTTTCGATATTGACCGTATAAGGACATTCATTCCCGATGAGCAGGCAGGCCGCCATCTGCCCGACGACTGAAAGACCGATCACATGACACCGTACGTGAGAGTAGCCATTATGCAATACGACTCGTACATACGAAGATCGTACTGCGCGTTATCGCCATTGCGCGTATGCACCCATGGAAACACAATTATTGAGTGCACATTCACTCTTTATAGTCAGCACAACTGCAATCGCCTAGAAAATATTTACAATGCAAGTGGAAAGTTTTCTTTTACACGCGTATTATCAACGGCCACCAGGACATGTTCGACATGGTTTTTGTGGTTTCAACAGATATAAAGATGGAACCTTTTAGCACAAAACGCGGCGATTTCTGATACATGATCGCAGATAGACAAAAAGCTGAAAAACCACTGTTAGGGGCCGTGGATAATTAAAACATGCGCACGGTAAACGCAACTAATTGCTTTTGGCCTCAG